>JAMKQA010029881.1:0-12237 GCA_024699735.1 Posidonia australis
TTAAGTTTCATGCATATTATCAGACAAGAACAGAAAACATGCTAGAATCATGCATATTATCAGAACATCTCGAAAGATTCAAGCATTTGCATCATGAATCTAACATATTTAGATTGGTTAAAGCATACTTAATCCATGCAGAAACTAAACTTTAAACAGAGTATGTGCCAAGCTCTTACCTCGTTCCTGGTGTGTTCCTTCCAAAATAAAAACCCAAGATGAGACCACGTTGCCTTGGAATGATCAAGAACCACTATGGGGTGTAGGAGGATGCTTCAGGACACGAGAAAACACAACTGGAAAGGGTGTAGCTTGCTGAATGCTCAGGACAGAACTCACTCAGATTTTACCTTAGGAAAGTCCTCCTCTCATGGTTGCCTATGGACCTCTATTTATAGAGATCTCCTCAAGGCTAACTCCTAGGAATGTAGAGAGCCTCGCAGACGAAAAGCCTGGAAGATTCCATGGCATATCCGCTGTAAAGGTAACACCCATGGAAGGTGGAAAGCCAACTGCAGCCGCAGCCTGAAAACTGGTTGGGCGCCAGGGAGGTGTGCCAGTGAGGTGCGCCTGTGAGGTGTGCCTGTGAGGTGCGCCTATGAGGTGCGCCATCTATGTGTGCTAGTGTGGTGTGCTAGCTATGTGTGCTGGTTTGGTGTGTTGGGTAAATGTGCTAGCTAAGTGTGCTCCCTTGCTTGCCTGGTTGCTAATCGGGCTTTTGGCTTGCTATAGGCTCGGCGTTTGGCTAGTCATACCCAAGGCAACATATGGGAAAATTCATTTTGGGTCACCTCAAAACCGGAGTGTCTACAGAGGATGATATGCTTCAAACCCGCAGATGTTCACGATCCTCAGCAATTAGTGCACCAATCAATGTTTGCACAACATCAGAACAGTGTTTTGGTGTCACCATGGTTAGATGTCCTAGCAAATATGATTTAGCGATTATGACAGTTATCCAGAGGGCCCCGTCATATACAAACAGTGCCAGTATCTTAATTTCCAAGGTCTAAAGCGCAAAATGGCTGCAAGAATTGCATTGTTATCCTCAGCACTCAGTAGTTTGCAAAATGCAAAAGGAAAACTATCAAGAAAATAAGCACATAGCCTTCCAAAATTCACCAAGTGGGGTAATTTACAGAAAACCCCCTGACATTGTGAAATTTACAGAATAGCCCACGCAGGGTGCAACAAATCATATTTGAGCAGAAACTTACAAGCACTCAGCAGAATTTCAAATATCAACAGCATAGCAGCAATACAACCATCAGAAGTTTGCCATATCAGGCTAGTTTGCAATAAGGCCCCTCAAGATTTGGAAAATTGCGAATATGCTTTAACTTTTTGCAAGACTTGCAAACAAAGCCAATTGAGATCGAAACTTCAGCAAGGTCCTTTCAGAGGATGTTTCATGTGCATCTCAGCAGATTACCGGTTTTTGTGCCACCGAGCCAGTAGCGAGCACGATTGCAGTCATGCCTTCCAGAGCGCAATTGAGTCAGCTTCCTTCCTAAGGGGTAATCCAGGGTTCATCGCTTTCTTTTTTCGGATTCTCGTTCCGGGCGGATGAGATCCTTCTATCCCTTCCTTTTTTTGGATGTTTTTGCAGACGCGAAATCCTTATGTTTGACCTTTGACCGGACAGTCAAGATCATTTCTTTACCATTTTTCCTTGGATTCTCGTGGACGCGAAATCCTTTTCCTTGGCTTCTGACCGGGTGGTCAAAGTCGACCTTTGACCTGGCAGTCAAGGTCATATCTTTTCCTTTTTTCCTTGGATTCTCGCAGGCACGAAATCCTTTTCCTTGGCTTTTGACCGGGTAGTCAGAGCCGACCTATGACCAGGCAGTCAAGGTCATTTCTTTTGCTTTTTTTCCTTGGATTCTTGCGGGCGCGAAATCCTTTTCCTTGGCTTTTGACCAAGCGGTTAAAGTCGACTTTTGATTGGGCGGTCGAGGTCATTTCCTTTCCTTTTTTGGATTTTCACGGGTGCGAAATCCTTTTCCTTAGCTTTTGATCGAGTGGTCAAAGTCGACCTTTAACCAGGCGGTCAAGGTCATTTCTTTTTCTTTTTCTTTTGGATTCTCGCGGGCGCGAAATCCTTTTCCTTGGCTTCTGACTGGGCGGTTAGAGTCGACCTTTGACCGGGCGATCGAGGTCATTTCCATTCCTTTTTTCGAATTCTCGCAAGTGCGAGATCTTTTTCCTTGACTTTTGACCAAGTGGTCAAAGTCAACCTTTAACCAGGTGGTCAAGGTCATTTCTTTTCCTTTTTCCTTGGATTCTCGCGAGCACGAGATCCTTTTCCTTGACTTCTGGCCGGGAGGTCAAATCGACCTTTGACCGGGTGGTCGAAGTCATTTCCTTTCCTTTTTCGGTTTCTCGCGGGCGCGAGATCCTTTTGCTTGACTTTTGATGGGGTGATCAAAGTCGACCTTCGACCAGGCGGTCGAGGTCATCTCCTTTGCTTTTTTCGGATTCTCGCAGGCACGAGATCCTTTTGCTTGACTTCTGACCAGGCAATCACAGTCGACCTTTGATCGGGCGGTCAAGGTCATTTCTTTTCCTTTTTTCCTTGGATTCTCGTTGGCGTGAAATCCTTTTCCTTGGCTTCTAACCAGGTGGTGAGAGTCGACCTTTTGATTGGGCGGTCAAGGTCATTTCTTTTCTTTTTCCCTTGGATTCACGTGGGCACAAGATCCTTTTCCTTGGCTTTTGATCGGACGGTCAAAGTCGACCTTTGACTGGGCAGTCAAGGTCATTTCTTTTCCTTTCCTTTTTCAAATTCTCGCGGGCACGAGATCCTTTTGCTTGACTTTTGACCGAGAGGATGAGGTCATTTCCTTTCCTTTTTTCAGTTTCTCGTGGCCGCGAGATCCTTTTCCTTTACTTTTGACTGGGCAGTCAAAGTCGACCTTTAACCAGGTGGTCAAGGTCATTTCTTTTCCCTTTTCCTTCGATTTTCGCGAGCGCGAAATCCTTTTGCTCGACCTTTGACCGAGCGATCAAGGCCCTTATCCTTTTTCCTTGGATTTTCGCGGGCGTGAAATCCAGCTGTTTGACCTTTGACTGGGCAGTCAAGTTCCTTATCCTTTTCCTTGGATTTTCGCAGGCGCGAAATCCTTTTGGCTCGACCTTTGACCGGGCGGTCAAGGTCATTTCCTTTCCTTTTCCTTGGATTTTCATAGGCGCAAAATCCTTTTGCTCGACCTTTGACCGGGCGGTCAAGGTCCTTATCCTTTTCCTTGGATGTTCGCGAGAACGAAATCCAGCTGTTTGACTTTTGACCGGGCGGTCAAGGTCCTGTTCCTCTTTTTCTCTTCTGGGTTTTCGCAGGCGCGAAATCCCTTTACTTGCCCTAAGTCCATGTGGACAGGGCCCTCTTTCTTGTTTGACAAATAGTATGTTTGTCATGCCCCTTTTCATTGGGCCGGTATCCTCAACTACTCGGTTGACAACCGTCACGTTGTTTGGCGACCGGATTGACAAGACTTGGTTGACTTGTCATGTCCCGCCTCCTCAGGTTGATAACCTCAACAATCCGGCTAATGAGTCCGACAACTTGTCATGTCCCTGCTAGTGGTTCCCCCTATATGCAGGATTTCTTTAGTTTTTGCAATATTACTTCAGTCTTAGCATCAGCATTGCATCCACTTACAAGCACCCATTCTCGTGTTTACAATGTTAGCATCAGCTTTGCATTTTACTTTCAAGCATCAGCTCTTACATTTGTTTTTTGCATTGGCATCACATTTTTAGCATTTAGCTCAGCAGTTGCACGCATTTTGCATTTGCATATTTGCATTTGCCAACAAGTCAAGACTTTCGGTGCATCCATCGGATAAGTGACCTAGTGCCTACAGCAAACATCACTCCTCCGCGGCCTCAAAATGGGGGTATCCTATCAACCCTGAGTGTCGATCTCGGTTCCCTCCATCCCTCGACCTTGCTCAAGGAGGGGCATCTGTAGACACCCCGATTTTGAGGTGGCTCGTAGGTGAATTCTCCTGAAGATGTTGTTTTGGATACGGCAAGCCTAACCTCAGTTGAATTTTATCTAGCACCATGGTTACCCTAAGCCTATAACAAACTCATGATCCAATTTACAATTCAAGCAGTTAGATCTGGAGCACCAACATGGAGCACCACAATGGAGCACCAAGCTGGTGCACCATGGTGGCGCACTAAGCTGGCGCACCAAGATGGCGCACAACCACTTTTCAGGGTGCTGGCTGTTGGCTTTCCATCTTCTGTGCTTGTAACCCTCACTTGTGAATATTCCTCACGAATCTACGCAAAGCTATTGAGTTTCGAGGCCTTTTGCATCCCAAAGAGTTACATCTTCTTTTTCTTTAAAAAACCATCCATTAGCAGCCTTTTTCCTGGCTTGGCTGTCCACCCACTCTAGCAACCAGCACCCCAACTTCCAGAGCACACTCCCGCATCCCTAAGCATTCCCAACTGAGTCTGAAGCAACAAGGAGGAGATACCTTGAGACATCCAAAGAGGAGACACCCTAGGCAAGGTAAGGTCCCTTACTCACCTTTCCACATAGGTTTTACATAATATTCTGGATAAAACCTGCATCTACGCTGATATATTGTCTATATAGTGATGTTCTTTCGTGCCTTTTGGTGTTATTTTTGATGTTCATGATACTCTCTTCTATGTTCATTGCTTCATTGCCATGATGACTTTTGCATTGTATGATATTTTTAGTGATGAATCATAGTCTTATGTAGCCACTAGCTATGGAACATAAATTATGATGTATCCCTATACATGCTTTATCGTTTCCACATGCTCCTTAAGTCAACTAAATCATTGCATGAATCATAAAATCCATCAACAGTAACTGCAATCCATATAAACCCATGAACATGCATGACTTGAGGAAAGAGTGATAAGAGTGTTTTAATGCTTGTTTATTTAACATGACTAAGTTTTCTAGCATCTAGGTAGATGATCTAAATAATCAGTAACCCAATTCATTGCATGCATCTGGCCCAAACTCTGAAATCAAACTGCAATCTGATTTAAAATTTCTGGGGTGCACCAAACTGGCGCACAATCTTGACGCACCTAGCCCACCAATTTGCAGTTGGCGCACAGCCTGGTCACAGAGTGCAGGCAGCCCATTTTGCATTATGATTTGCATGGCTTTCTGTTTGTTCTGGACTTTGATATTTTTTGGCATTTGATCTCTAATATACCATGTTCTTGCTGGCATATTTTCAGCATGTAATGACATCCTTGGCATTAGTTTTGCATCTAGTGAAGTTTGGCTTGCCGCTTGGGTATGGTGAACTGGTGGCTTTCCAGAACTCTTTGTGTGGAGTTCTTTTGCATCAGTCCATGATCCCGACCCAAGTGGCGTAGCAAGGTTTTATATTGCATGGCACATTAGTCAAGCTTACTATTTGACCTGCAATTTCATAGGCGCACATAGTTGGCGCACCAAATAGGCGCACATAGGTGGCGCACCAGTCTGGCGCACCACACAAGCGCACCTGCCTGTTTTTCACTGCACACAATAGCTTTTTGGCATGGTGTATAGCATGTTTCCCGATTTGCTTTGCCTTTGGTTTTGTTTGGGTGTCCTCCTGGATATATCAGGATGACTCTAGTCTATTTTCATCCATTTTTATGCATGGTAGCTAGGTTTTGCATATAGCAAAGTGAGGACGAAAGTCACTCGGTGTTATTGGATCTTTGGTCATATCCGTGCAATATCTTTGCACCGATGTTTGATCCACAACTTGGGTGACCTTTCTGAGTATTAGGACACATCCTACAGTCTCTCTACCCATGTTTAGCATAAGGCACCACTTGCATGTAGCATTGCATAGCATATCGCCCTTGGTCGTACAAAAACGGGCTGAAAAGCCAACATTTCATATAAGTAAACGAAAAATCCATGAAAGACCGATTTTTCGGGCGCACGAGGGTGCCTAATACCTTCCTCGTGCGTAACAGGGATCCTTGCCCATTTTCTAGTTCACGTTGACCTTTTCCATTGGTTTTATGGCATGGTTTTAAAATGGTTTTCCTCGTCTCCCGTTTTCAAGTAGACTAGATGGCAACTCCTACATTTTTATCATTTGCTTTTTATTGTTTTGCCGTGACTTTGCCGACCCTCGCGCATTTGGCCTTTTGCGCCATGCCTGAGGCTGTCGTCGACATGGTTACAGCTTGGTATGCACAAAAGATTGGATAAAAGACACTCATTTGGAACTTCATGTAGAAGAGAAACTTGAAGAACTTGAAGAAATTGAGAAATTAGGTAACTTAAATTCTTTTTGTTCTTTCTATGTTTATTGTATTTACATGAATGATCTTTTAAAATAATTAACATCTTCACATGATTTCTCTTGTAGTCAATATGGAGAGTGAAGATGGGAAGAATGTATAACTGTAGAAGGAAATATCACACTAGTCTCTCAAGTTGAGTATAGTCATCAAAAGCATACTAGCCTTTTTTTTTACCTTTTGGGTTTTTTTCAATGTATAAGGTGTTACCTGTGTTTCTTATTTATTGTGAGGAATATGATCTCTCTATTTATGTCATTACAAGTTTATGGCAAATGAGTTTGCAACTGATCTCTACAAAAAAAATACTTCAAGAAATAGTTATTTTTAAGTGAAACATGGATGTGCCATCACCTTAATTTGGGTAATTCTTGGTACGCTTCTAACTTCTTTACAATCTGGTGTTTTTATTGTACTATTTCTTCCATGAAATATTTTCAGTCCATTTCTCCATTTAGGTTCGTGATCTGATATGATATCATTATAAAATACTAAATTGCAAGGATGTTCCTATTCTCTGAAGTAAGTCATCCTTTTTCATTCTGTAAGTTACATAGACTGTAACAGTTATACGAAGCCTCCCATCTAAACCTCTTCAAGTAGGAACAACAAGTCCCAGTATTCTGTGGAGATTTTGTTATGTTTTTCCTAAATTTTGTTTCTTGCGGATTGAGTTTCGCTATCAGTTTGAACCAGAAGATATCAGTTGTTGCATTTGTTTACCTTGGATATGTAGCTAAGATAAGTTTATTTAAGACTAATTAAGCTGCATAATTTGTCTTTAAGTTGTGGTTTTTGGTAAAATCATTACTAGCTACTCTGGTAAATAGGTATATGTTTCTTGGACATGGACCTTGCCTAGATTATTGGATTAAATTGGAATTATGTGGGTACCAACTAGTTTGTCGCAACTCTGATATAAATAAGTGTATGTTTAAGATAGTGTAGAATTGACGTCGTTAACGTCATTCTAATAATATCCGGTTGGTGTTTCTTATTTTCGATTTATAATATCTATATGATAATCGTTTGCCTTTTGGCTGGTCATAATGTATGGTTCATTTAAAAATGAATTTTCATTCTTTCTCAGCACCGATTCTTTTGAAGTAGGCACAGACTGTAACAGTTATAAAATACTAAATAGTGATCTGATTATGTCCTATTCTCTGAAGAATTTATGTTCCACTCACTTTCCGTGGGGAATGTCATGGTAGAATTCACTTCTACTAAGATCTTTTTCAGTGGTGGAATAATTTTCAGTGCTTTAAGTCTTCTTGGAAGCTCAACTCACCAAGCTTGACCAATCCCATCTCAATATTGCATTTCAGGTTAAACATAAATTTATGGTGGCTGCAGTGGTTAGAAAGAAATTGAAGCATTTTCCTTGAATCTTAAGTAGAATATTTGAAGTGAAAGTGTAAAAGTGTGATGAATGATGTATAGGACTGATGTAATGCCTAAAAGTGTTTGGATCCTGACTTTTGTTTCTTGATATACTCTTTTTATTGTAGCTTTTTCGTTGTATCTTGTTGGATCAATCTTTGCAATTTGCATGAGTGAAATGGTGTTTCCAGTTCAAGAATTGTTTCTAGTTTAGGAATTGTTGCAATGTGCTATTATTACTAACTGCATATTGTTGTAGATCATGAATGCCCAATATATGGAGGAAGTTAAATTTGTCATTTCCCCAATATATGGATTATGGAGGAAGTTTGTTGGATATAGAAAAATATCATCAAAAACATGTTTTAAGACAAAATGATAAGACATAAATTGATTAGTACTTACAAGTCTTTTTAGTCATTTTATTTTTTTAAATATGTTTTATTAAATGGTTAAACCACAAACCAAACCAAACCAAACCAAACCGATTTTCAATAGTTCGGTTTCAATAGATAAAATGGTTCGGTTCGGTTTGAAAATTGTTCAAACCGAACTATATGGTTTGGTTTGTGGTTTTGTCTCAAACCGAACCGTGCCTACCATAAGTGTAGTGCATATAGTCTGGAGTCTCCTAGCTGCACACACATGTTTCTAGTAGTTAGATATTTTCTGTTTGGCTTTAATTTTCCCGTAATTTAATTTGTTTTAAATTATTGTGGAAAATGAGGGGCATTACAGATTCCTAGTGGTTAGATAGCTTGTGATCGCCGATTTGGTAGAGCTACTTGGGAGATAGCAGTTGAGAGTGGAAAGTGAGGCAGCGTTCGCTCGTGTGGAGCGGTTTGCTAGGATTTCCTCAACTCTGTGGAGCGTGGTGTGGTGTTGTCCCTGAGTTTTGCGTGGGTTTAGCACTGTGTTGCCCATGGTTGTGGTGATGGTTGTTTTCTGGACAAGACTCTGTGCTAACTGGCAAGGTGGGAGATCCTACGGTGCATGTGGTCATACGAGTCGTGTTGTCTAAAAGTTGTTGACGTCTGCTGTGTATACTGGTATGCTTGGTGTGGTATGCCTACGAGAAGGCATGGCGTTTGCTAAGGAGGTGCCTTGTTCCTTTAAGGGGGTTAGGCAACCTCCATCTGTTAACCAAAGAACGTGTTTCTCTTTAAGGGGGTTAGCCACCACCCAGTGCTCAGCAATTTGGTGCTTTGCTGTGGAGGGTAGGGTGCAACAATTGTCTACCTCTGGTGTACCCTCCACGGTTGTTGCTGCTTGTTATTTGTTTGTTTGTTGTTGTTGATTGCCTATTTGTTTGTTTGCTGCCTATTCTTGCTAATGTTTGTTGTTGTTGTTGGTAGTCTGTGGTCGTCATCAGTCGTCAGTGTGGGAGGATGCCTGCAGCTCCGTCCTCTTGTTGTCGTATCTGGGTGAAGCATGAGGCTTCCTGGATGTGTGGTTGTTGTTGTCTCTAAGTGACTTAGTGAGTCCTCAAATGTCTGTGGTGGTTTCTAGGTGACTCGGTGAGTCCTCAGATGTCTATTGTGGTTTCTGGGTGACTCAGTGAGTCCCCAGATGTCTATGGTGGTTTCTAGGTGACTCTGTGAGTCCCCAAGTGTCTGTTGTGGTTTCTAGGTGACTCAGTGAGTCCCCAAGTGTCTATTGTGGTTTCTAGGTGACTCGGTGAGTCCCTAGATGTCTGTTGTGGTCTCTGGGTAACTCGGTGGGTCTCCAAATGTCTTTTGTAGTTTCTAGGTGACTCGATGAGTCTCCAAATGTCTGTTGTGCTCTCTAAATGACTCGATGGGTCCCTAGATGTCTGTTGTAGTCTTTGGGTGACTCGATGGGTCCCTAGATGTCTATTATGGTTTCTGCGTGACTCGATGGGTCCCTAGATGTCTATTCTTGTCTCTGGGTGACTCTGTGGGTCACTAGGAGTGTGTTGTTGTTTTGGGGTGGCTCTAGTGAGTTCCCCAAGTTTGTGTTGTTCCTTCCAGATGCTCTGTCTGAGGACAGAGTATCTGGGAGGAGGTGCGCGTGGAGTCGCGCATTGTTGTTGTGTGGTTGTGTCGCACGTGTTGATTGGGGCTCAGCCATGGAGTGGCATAGCCCGGTGTGTTGTTTGTTGTGTGTTGTCTGGGGTATCTTGTCAGGATACTCAGTTGTCTTGGTTGGTTGTGGCTTGGATGGCTTTGTGTCATTTCAATGGTGGAGATTTTTTTCCAATGCTTCCTTTGGGTGTCCTGTTGTTGATTTTCTTATTTGCTTATGGGTTGAATGGCATAGTGGAATTCGACCTGTGGAGATCTTCATTCTTCTGTGTTTGGTTTTGGGTTTTCGGTTTCTGCTGCGAAGATGGGGTGAGTCAAGTGTAGTTGACTGTCCGTCTCGTTTGGTGGTGCCACTGGTCAAGTTGGTGGGTGTGATCCCACGTGTTTTCCTTCAAGTGGCTGTTTCCTGATTCGGGTGAACTATTCTTAGGAATCTAGTAGAGGTATCTTCGAGATAGTGACACCGTAGAGAGGTTCATTAGGGAGGGGGAACGGCTTGTATTGGTTCGAACGCTCTTTCTAGGAGTTGCTTTAGTTTAGAGATCCATCTGAGTTTGAATCCTAAGTGGTCCTTACCATTGGTGTGGTTGTTTCACTGGAAACAATAACTTTTGTGGCCTTGGACTCTAGATTATAGTATCCTTGACGTGAGCTTCACGCTTAATAAGTGGTTTAAGTGTGTTTTTGTGGTCTCACATCTAGACCTACAAGGCTACCGTCTTAATGAGCAATGATGAGTCCAACAATATCCTTTTGGGTTGGGATAAGTTCCTATTGCGATGAGGCAACGTGGTGTTTTGTTGTTCTTGCCAGTTGGAAGAATCACGAGAGGAACTATCCACCCACATATTTGGTGTTGGCCATAGTAGAGGTTGTGCTCTAGATCCGATGGAGTGTCGATCTAGGAAGCAGTTCCTAGAGATAGATAGCATATAGTTGGCTAGCCTGTTGGTGCACTCCAGATCGGTGAAGAGCTTTGTTGTGTCTCAGTAGCCAGATTCTCTCTTGTACCTTAGATTGAAGGAGCTTTTCCAAGGTGATGAGAGTTGTTGCTGAGCACAAGGTGTGGAGTTCGGTGATTGCTGATCAGGTTGTGCATTAGAGTGGTGCAGCAGAAGTGTGGCCAGAATTGGTTGCACCTGGTCAATCCTATGGTTTGCATGTCTCTGAGGGTGCTCTAGATATTTCGTGACTCTAGGAGACACTGTTTTGGAACCTCTGGGTGGAGATTTTTGTGTCCAGAAGGGATTTCACCCAGGATCTTGATGGAGTTCGGACTCAAGGAGAGTTGAGTCCTTGGTGTCGCCCTGGACCTAAGTAGGATGAAATGGCTTTGTGAGGCGGAGATTTCTCCTACAGGTCGTGGATTTTGGGTGGCATTGATGTGTTTTTGTCTAGGTCGTTCTAGTGACATCTTAATTATGGTACCCTTGGTGTTTCGCCTAGAGAATTTTGGGGGCGAAATTCCTTTAAGGGAGTTAGGTTGTAACGATCTAGTTTTAGAAGTGGTAATTTGGCCAAATAATTATGGTGAAATTCAGGTGTGTTGGGCATTAGGGGCCCTAGTGCCCAATGTGGGACACATTCTCAGTAGTGTCTGATGCCTAGATTGTGTGTTTCTGGCCTTTTTGGTGTGGTGTAGTTCGGGTGTTGTGCTGGCCCTCTTGGGAGTTTTGAGGGTTTGTCCTGTGCTCTGATGGTAGATCTCGATTTGCACGAGTCACATGGATGTCACGAATCATGTGGATGTGGAAGGTCGCATGGTCTAATTTCGTACTTACGGCTTCCTTTCTTTCCTTTCCTTCTTTCTTTTCTCTTCCCCAGGCCCCACCCCCACTCCTTCCTCTTCTTCCTCTTCTTCCTCTTCTTCTTCTTCATCTTCTTCTTCGTTGGGGAGGAGAGACGGAGAGAGAGAGAGAGGAGTGAGATGAGAGAGAGAGAAAGAAAGATGGCCAAAGAAGGGATGATGTAGCTGCCGCCGTGCCGCCATCATCGCGTGGAGGAAGGGAACAACTCGTGGTTGGAGGAGGAGCATCGCTATCCGTCACGCGCTGCCACTTCTTCTATGGAGGTACAAACCTCGTAGAATTTATTTTGGTTCCAAATTTGTACCATAGGTGCATGTTAGTGTGCTAGTAATTGTAGTAATTTTATTAGGATTTATTATGCATTTGTCGGCCATATATGGCTGTATTTATGATTTGGGGTGAATAGTGCCCCCTTTGTGTTTTTTGTTGATTTCTCGAGATCTGCTTGATGGATGTCGGTGTTGCTTGTCTGGTTTGGAAGATCTCGTCGAGAACTTCATTTTGATATATTGTTTGCATGGTTTGGATTGGTGGTTGGCAGGTGTAGACACCTCGATTTTGAGGTAACCCAGAGATGAGTATCCTTATGTTGCTTTGGATGTGATCAGCCCTTGAACCGAGCCCCAAACCCATTAGCAAGCCAGAGTCCAGAA
The DNA here is from genome assembly GCA_024699735.1 of Posidonia australis. Lineage (NCBI taxonomy): Eukaryota > Viridiplantae > Streptophyta > Magnoliopsida > Alismatales > Posidoniaceae > Posidonia > Posidonia australis. Next base: position 12,199 of record JAMKQA010029881.1, read on the forward strand.
TTTTGTGAGCTGGGTGGGCGCACCAAGGTGGCACACCAA
>JAMKQA010029883.1:0-17128 GCA_024699735.1 Posidonia australis
AAAGGAGGATTTTCTTTTCATGTTTTTTTGTTACATCTTGTCGCTTAAACTTTAGTTGCTTTAATTTTAATGATCTGTGTGGTAGCTCCTGCATATGATTTTGTCGCTAGGGTCTGTGGTTTGGAAAACATGATGTCCATCTTTGAAGAGTTATCCTGATCTTTTTGCCTTCTTCTAGTTATATTGGTTTGTTATGCGAACTTTCCATCCTAGTAACTGAAGATCTGTATTTTAGATTGCAGACAATATCACAATACAAGAGTTACTGCCATTAGCAAGAATTTCTGGGTCATTATTGTCAGAAGGTTCCAGAAATCAAATTTACTAAAAGGTGGTGCTTTTTTAATTATAAATATAAATATTTAACCTGATCTTAAATTGAAATCACGTTCTCATCTTTTATTTGCAGAAATGAATTTGCCATATTGGAATGAAGATTGTTGAAAAATGACTCTAGAGATCTATTTTGTGAAATAGGCTTTGTTTTCAATTTTTCCTTTTTTTTTCTTGGTTTTGTTTTTGCCTTGTGGACATCAAATTTAAAGGTGTCTGATGGTATTTTCTGGCTCCCTGCAGATAACTGCTATTCTTGTGGCCAGTGGTATGAAACATGATACCCATCTCTTAGGGCGTTTTCTGATCTTATTGTGTTCTACTATCTGTTTTTCGTGATCTTTTTGCCCTAGTGTACTCAAGTTCTGAATCACATTTTACAGACCATAAAGGAGCAAGTAGGACTCAAAAAATCTGTGTTACCAAAAAAAGGGATTTTTTGTCCATGGTTTTTTAGTTTGTCTTGTTGCTTAAACTTGTACATACATTTAAAGGTTTGTTGGTAACTATTGCAGATGACTGCGTTGCTTGGGGCGTGCAGTTTGAAAAACGTGATATCCATCTTTGAGGGGGTTTCTTGATTTGCCTTTCTCTACTTATATTGGTTTGTATTGTGTTCTTCCCACCCTAGTGAACCGAAGATCTATTGTAGGTTGTGGTTCATAGAAGTGCTACTGGTGTTGGAAAGATTGTTCTTGGGGTCCAGATTGCACAGCTGATTTGGGCATTCTATTTACTGAAAAGGGGTTCTTATTTGTTTATTGATAATATTTAACTTCATCTTGACTTGAAATGAAGTTCTCTTTTATTTGCAGAAATGGATTTGCCATTTTGGTTCAGGATTGTCAAAAATTGACTCAAGAAATCTATTTTGTTTTTCTAAAACCTCTCTTGTTTTGTTTTGTCATGTGGCTTGAACATCACATTGAAAGTGGTCTGATGGCAATCTCCACAGATGACTGCTATTCTTGTGGCCAGTGGTTTGAAAACCATGCTGTCCATCATCAAGGAGGTTTTCTGATTTTGTTGTGTTTCACTAGTTATTTTTTTATTATTAACATTTAACTTCATCTTGACTTCAAAATGAATTTCTCCTCTTTTATTTGCAGAACTGGATTCTCGTTTTGGTTCAAGATTGTCACAAATGACATAGGCAATCTGTTTTTGTGAAATTTTGTTTTTTTTGAACCATTTCTTTTGTTTGTTTTGTAGTGTGGGTTGAACATCATAGTGAAAGTTGCCTGTTGGTAATCCTTGCAGATAACTGCCATTTCTTGTGGCCTGAGGGGGTTTTCTGTTCTCACCGTGTTTCTTTATTATGTTAGGTTGTCTTTCAGGCTAATAAACTTAAGATTTCTATTGTATGTTGTGAATCATAGAGGAGCTTGTTGGACTCTAACATATCTATATTTCTGAAAATGGGGGCTTTGTGTTCATGTTGCTTACCGTCTTGTTGCTAAACCTTTACATTTAAAGGTCTGTTGGTGACTCCTGCAGATAACTGTTGCTTGGGGCCTATTGTTTGAAAACCAGGATGTCCATATTTGAGTGGGTTACCTGATGATCTATTAGGTGATATTTCCACTCTAGTGAATTTTAGTTTTGTACTATTGCAGACCATTGAAGAGTTATTGCAGTTAACAAAAAGTTTTGGGGTAAGATTATCACATGTCTCATGAAATCGAATTTACTGAAAAAAAGGGTCTTGTTTATTTAGTTATAAATAATTAACTTGATGTTGATTTGGCATTGAAATCCTACCCTTTTATTTGCAGAATTGAGCTCACCTTTTGCGGTGGAGATTGTCAAATGACTCAAAAAATCTATTTTTATTAAAAACAGAATTTGTTCTTATGTTTTTATTTTGTTTTATCTTGTAGCTTAAACATGACATTGAAAGTTGCCTGTTGATATTCCCTGCAGATGACTACTTTTCTTGTGACCATGATGTCCATCTTTGAGGGGGTTTTCTGACCTTATTGCATTTCACTTGTTGTATTACGTGATCTTTTCTTCGTAGTGAATTTAAGATCTGGATCCTATATTGCAGACCGTGGAGGAGCTTGTCAGACTCTAGAAATCCATATTACCGAAGAAGGGGGTTTTGTGTTCATGTTTCTTCTCTTTTTTCTTGTTGCTTGAACTTTACATATATTTTGAAGGTCTTTTGGTAACTACTGCAGATCACTAAGTTGCTTTTGCGGTCTGTTGTTTGAAAACCATGATGTCCATTTTTAGGGTTTTTTTTATCATCTTTTGAGGGTTTTAAGGGGTCTGTAGATCACTTATGTTGGTTTGTTTTGTGGAAACAAAGATCTGTGTTGTATATTGCAGATTGTAGAGGAGCATGTTAACTACTGAAATGGGGGTTCTATGGTCATGTTTTTTATCTATCGTCTAGTTACACGAACTTTACATGCATTTAAAAGTCTGTTGCTAACTACTGCAGATCACTATGTTGCTTGGGACCCATGCTTTGAAAATCATGATATCTTTCTTTGAGGGGGTTTCTTGTTCTTTTTGCTTTTCTCTACTTATATCGGTTTGTTTTGTGATCTTCTTGCCCCAGTGAACTTAAGATCTATTGTAGATTGAAGATCATAGAAGTGCTATTGGCGTTAAAAAGATCGTCACCCTAGTTTTGTCATTTAATTTATCTTTCTCTAGTTTTGTTGGTTGATGTTTCCACCCCACTGAACTTAAGCAATCTGTAATTTAGATTGCAGACCGTTAAAGAGCTGCTGCTGTTGAGAGGAATTTTGGGGGCAAGATTATCACACATCTTGTGAAATCAAAAATGCTGAAAGGGGGTTTTATTAAAACCACTTACTGCTATTCTTGTGTCCGGGGGTTTGAAAACCTTGATGTCCACCATATAGGGGGGTTTACTGATGTCATTGTGTTTGTCTAGTTATATTAGGTGGTTTTTTCAGGAGCATGTCAGACTCAACAAATCCATATTAGCAATGAAGGGGTTTTCTGTTCATGTTTTTTTAATTGTCTTGTTCTTTAACTTTATGGTCATAGGTCTGTTTTTGACTCCTGCAGATGACTGCATTGCTTGGGAGCCTTTTGTTTGAAAATCATGATGTCCATCTTTGGGGGGGACAATTTCAGGGGCAAGATTATCACATCTCGTGAAATCGAACTTACCGACGAAGGGGGTCTTACTGCTATTCTTTTGGCAGGTGGTTTGAAAACAATGATGTCACAGAGGGGGTTTTCCTGATCTCAATGGGTTTGTCTAGCTATATTAGGTGGTATTTTCTGGTTATCAGGCTAATAAACTTGAGATCTGTATTTGTATATTGCAGACCATAAAAGGTGCATGTCTGACTTGACAATCCATATTTAGCAATGAAGGGGTTTTTGTTTTTTTGTTTTTAAAAAAATTATTATGTCTTGCTCTTGCACTTTACAGTTATAGGTCTATTTTTAACTCCTGCAGATGACTGCATCGCTTGGGGACCTTTTGTTTGAAAACCACCAGAGTCCATCTTGAGGGGGTTTCCTGAGGTTTTATCTTTCTCCAGTTTTGTTGATCGATGTTTCCACCCTAGTGAACTTGTTCTGTACTTTAGATTGCGGACTGTTGAAGAGCTGCTGCCGTTGGGTGCTGCCATTGGGTGGAATTTTGAGGGCAAGATTATCACATGTCTCGTGAAACCCTATTTACTGAAAAGGGTGTTTAGTTTATTTAATTATAAATAATTTACTTTATGTTGACTTGGAATTGAACTCCTCTTTTATTTGCAGAATTAAAGTTCACCATTTGCGGTGAAGATTGTGAAATGACTCGAGAAATTCATTCCTATTAAGAAATGGGTTTGTTGTCATGTTTCATTTTGTTCTGTCTTTTACCTTAAGCATCACATTGAAAGCTCTCTGTTGGTAATTGCTGCAGATGACTACTTTTCTTGGGGCCAGTTCTAAAAATGTGATGTCCTCTAAGTGGGTATTCTGTTCTGATTGTGTTAACTAGATGTAATACCTGATATTTTCTTCCTTTTGAACTTAAGATCTGGATAGTACATGCGTTTTTTCTTTATTTTGGTGTTTGATCTTTGCATGTACGTAAAAGGTTTGTTGGTAACTACTGCACGATTGTGTTTTTTCTTTATTTTGGCGTTTGATCTTTGCATGTACCATGATTTCCATCTTGTAGGGGTTATCTTAAACTTACTGAAAAAGTGGTCTTATTTATCTAATTATAATTAATTATCTTGATGTTTCCTTGGCATCAAACTCCTCTTTTATTTGCGTAATTGAGTTCACCATTTGTGGAGAAGATTATCAAATGATTTGAAAAATTTATTTTTATTTAAAAATAGGTTCGCTGTATATTATTATTTCATTTTGTTTTTTCTCGTAGTTTAAACTTGAATCCCTGTAAATGTCCACTTTTGTTGTGGTTGATGGTGTGAAAACCATGATGTCCATCTCTATGGGGTTTTTCTTACCTTCAGTTAGATATATTATGTGATCTTTTCTTCCCATTGAACTTTTAGGTTCTGAATCGCAGACACCTTAGAAGAGCTTCTTGGACTCAAAATCTTTAGTTATATTGTCTTTTGCTTCTCTAGTTATATTTGGATATGTTAATTTTTGTGACTTGACATGATTACACGATAATATGATAAAATTTAGTTATATATTTTTTTAATTATTTAGAAAAATGTATGTGATTTATTATGATTAATAAATATAATTTTATTTTGACATGATTGGACACGATTATTATCTGATGTAGCATGATTGAATTCAGTTAATAGTTAATACATGTTTAAAATTAATAATAGATTATTAAGTATATTATTATCGAATTGAATACAAATGTATTTTATATATGTTTAAAATTATTGTATTATTAGTAATCAAGTATAATTTTTTCAAAATATAAGAAATATTGTTGAAAAATGGTAGATACGATAACACAATAAGTATATATAGCATGACTTAATAGATAGGTATAGTTATATTGGCTTCTTGTCCCATTTAAGATTGGTGTTGTTGATTGTTGATTTGGGTGGTGCTATTAATTTTGTTGAAAGATGTTATTTTGGTGTTTAGATTGCCAGATGATCTTTGGCAGATTCAATTATTTGTCCTAGTTTGTTGGCCACTATGGTTTGTTTGGGACTTGTAGTGTAGATTACTTTGTACTTTTGATTCAGGAGCATTGGAAATATTTTGTTTTATTCAGTTTTCATCTTGGGGATTTTCAATTGTTTCGGTTCACTCTTGATAGTTCTCAGTCGTTGTTTGTACACCTATAGTGATTTAGTTCACTCTTGATAGTTCTCAGTTGTTGTCTGTATATCGACTGTGACTCGATTTACTCTTGTCAGTTCTCAGTCGTTGTTTGTACATCGGCAACGACTTGGTTTACTCTTGATGGTTCCTAACCGTTGCCTATACATCAACAAGGATTCGCTTTACTCTTTGTAGTTTCCAACTGCTGCTTGTATATCAGCAGTGAGTCAGCTCACTCTTAACGGTTTCCAGTCATTGTCTGTACATTGGCTGTGATTCAGTTGACTCTTGGTGGTTTCTAGTCGTTGCGTGTACATCGATAATGATTCGATTCGCTCTTGACAGTTTCCACTCGTTACCTATATACGAACAATGACTTGATTCATTGCTTGTATACTTGCAGTGAGTCGGTTTACTCTTAGCGGTTTCCAGTCATTGTCTGTACACTGGTTGCGATTCAGTTCACTCTTGGCGGTTTCTAGTCGTTGCGTGTACATCGGCAATGATTTGATTCGCTCTTGACAGCTTTCAGTCGTTACTTATATACGAATAATGACTTGATTCACTTTTTGCGGTTCTCAGTCGTTTCCTGTACATCGACAGTGATTCGGTGTAATCTTGTCGATTCCTAATCGATCCCTATACACCGGTAGTGACACGATTTACTTTTGGTGGTTCTCAGCTGTTGCCTATACACCTGCAACGATTGGGTTAACTCTTAGCGGTTTCCAGCCGTTGCCTGTATATCGGTTGCAACTCGGTTAACTATTATGGTTTCAGTTGTTGTTTATACATCGGCAATGATTTGATTCACTCTTTCTAGTTCTCAACCGTTGTCTTTACATCGACATCGATTCGGTTCACTTTTAGTGATTTTGAATCGTTGCTTATACACCGACAATGATTGGGTTCACTCTTAATGATTCTAGTCGTTGCCTGTACATCGGCAACGATTAGGTTCACTCTTGGTGGTTCCAACTATTATTTGTACATCGACAACGACTCAGTTTACTTTTGTTGGTTTTCAATCATTGTCTGTACATTGGCAACGATTCGGTTTACTCAGTGGTTCTAACTGTTGCTTGTATGTCAGCAACGACTGAGTTCATTCTTTACAGTTCTTAGTCTCTACTTATACATCGACGGTTTTAGTGCCTTGATAATGGTTTTAGCCTCTGCTTATATCCCAATCTCTTGTTCATACATCGATAGCGACTTCGTTTTACCTTGTCTCTTCCAGTTTGACTTAGTGTCATTCAAGTCGAATTTTAGTGTCATCTCAGATTTGATCGGGACGGTCGAATCTCAATGTCATCCTTTTATTCTTGAATTCTGCTCTGAACGGATGGAACCTAAAGTAAACTATCTCTTCCTCATTATTTTGGCTTGGTATCTCAAATTACTCAGATGACTTTTGCCATCAAGTTATTATACTGTCTCTTACTTTGTAAACCTTATATCTTATCGATTGACAGTCGTAATCTTGTCAGGAGCAGGTTGATACCTTAAATTATCCGATTGACGATCGTAATCTTGTTAGGAGTGGGTTGATATTCCAAACTATCTGATTGGTAGTCGTCATATTGTCAAGAGCAAGCTGATATCTTAAACTATTCGATTGACAATTATCATAATGTCAAGTGCGGGTTGATATACCTAAACTATCTGGTCGACATCCGTCATCTGTCTTTTCTCAATCGGTAAGTTTGATATCTTGCCATTTGTCATTTGTCAGGTTCCCCTTGTCGTGCGACGAGTCCAATAGTCTTGGCATCTCTTGGTAAGAGTCGGGAAATATCTCGCGCTCTCCTTCGTGAGCTGACAGGTCAATCCTTTGAATCAGTATCTTGTATGGTCCTGAGTCATGACTTTCGGTGCATCCATAGAATAAGTGGTTAACGGCTTTACAGCAAATACCACTCTTCTGCAGACTCAAGCGGGATGTCTTATCAACCATGAGTATCGGTTTTGGTTTCATCTGTCTCTCGACCTCGCTTAGGGAGGGATATCTGTAGACACTTCGATTTTACAATTATTTGGCAGGAAGTTCCTCTGGAAGATATTCTGGTTGCAATTACCATCGCTAAACGCTAACTCCACTAAAACCCTAAACCCTCACTCCACATAAGTCCACTTTAACTTAATAAAGCAAAACCAATAATTAAGAATCAAAACTAAATTAAGGTCTACTTAAAATCCTAATTAATTAAGTAAAATTCTAGTTGAAACCAAAATCAAATAAAATTTACTTAAAATCACTTAAAATCTTAATTAATAAATCGTAATTAAGGTCAAAATTAAACAAAATCTACTTAAATCCACTTAAAATCCAAGTTAATTAAGTGAACCTTAATTAAAGTCAAAATCGAATAAAATCCATTTAAGCTACTTTAAGAGAAGAAAACCTAAATTAAACTCTAAAGTCACTTAATTAAGTTAAAAATCCTAATTTAAATCCAAAACTTTAATTAAAATCTAAAAAAATCGTACTTATACGAAAAACCATGATTAAAATCTAAAAACCTTAAATTAAACTCAAAATTCTAATTTAAAAACTAAAAATCCTAATTAACTAAAAAATCCTTAATTAAAACTCAAAAACCTAATTTAAACTAAAAAACTTTAATTAAAATCTAAAACCCTTAAAATAATTAAAATCCAAATTTGAAGCTAATTAATTAAACCTTGAATTATAAAATCCAGAAATTTAATTAAAACCACAAAAAACTTAAGTTAAATAAAACTTTAAAATCCCAAACCCTAATCACAAAAACCTAAGTTAAATAAAACTTTAAAATCCCAAACCCTAATCACAAAAATCCTAAAAGAAAAATCAATAATCCTACAAAACTTAATTTAAAACCAAGTAATTAAAACCTGAATTAAAATCACAAAATCAAAATCATAAACTTAATTAAAAACCTAACACTAAAAATCTAAATCTAAAAAATCAAAACCCTTAAAAACTTAAAACCAAAATCAAACCTAAAACAAAAAAAAACAAAAGTCCAACTACAAGACTCACTCACAGTCCAATACACCCATTACATTTTTTCAATCAACAACTTAAGAGTTAGAAAAATAACTCCGACGAGCTCATCCCGTGCCTTCCACCTCTCTTAAAAACAGAGGAAACCACCGGAACAAGAGGGAGGGAGAGAAAAGGGAGAAGATCAGAGAGAACATCGGAGAAAAGCCCCTGTCGTTGATAGTCCCCACCGTTTGCCACTAATCCTTCCCCCGTTTGAGCACCCAGAGAACTCCTTGAACTCTCCACGTCACCCAGCCATTTTCTTACCCCTAGAAGTCCCAGACTTCCGCGACCAGAGTTTCCACTAGAGAGCAGCACGTCGATCATCGCCGGAGAGGACAACACCGCTTACCAGGTACTCCTTTCCCCTCACTTTCAAGCTCAAATATGTCCCTTTAAGCCTATAGACTTCTCTCTTTTTCTCTGGATCGTGCTTCGCCGAAGTTGGTAGGCCAGTGGCCTCCCTTTTCCTCCTCTTTCTTGAGCTCCCATCGCTCTGGAGGTATTTAGTTGGCCTCCCACGGCTAGAAGCACGCCGTCATCGCTGCCCTGCAACAGCCGATTGACGTCGTCGAAGCATCGGAGCCCCCAGACGCCCCTGCCTCGTCTCATCGCATCAGGAAGCTCCACATCACCGTTAGGAACTCCTGTGTGCCAACGTGCCGTCGTTCCAGAGCTTGGAGCATCGCCCGTACCACCATCGTCGTCATCTCCGGCACAGGAGACGAGGGGAACACACCAGACGTCCTCGATCCCCTCTGACTCCTCTGGAGTGTCCATACTGTCGTTGAGAAGCTCCTCTGCTCGTCGCCACGCCATCCTAGCGGTCTCCCCATTATCATCAGCCACTCCGTCGTTGTCTTCTCTGACGTTGATCGCCACTCGCCGGAATCAGAGGTGGAGGAGGCACCTCAGGCCACTCCAGCCCCATCCGATGCGCCCGAGATTCCCATCGTGGCTCTCTCCAACTTCTCCAGCCACCTCCACCACCTTTCCGTCGCCATAGCGTCGTCGGAGGCTCGTCGAAGCCCGTGCTGGAGTGGGAGCACTGGCGATCAACCGATGATCTTCGAAACAACTGGATTTAAGGATATTCTTTTAGTTTTTATTAATTACGTGTAGGTCCTGGCCACATTACATTTAGGTTCCTGGAATTTCTTTCTAGGTCCTTTTTTCTTACATTTAGGTCCTTTCTTGCATCCAGGTCCTTTTTTCTTGCTTTTAGATCCTTTTTTCATTTCTTTTAGGTCTAACATTTTTGTATTCAAGCCCTTATAAATTTAAATAACTTTTGTTTCTTTATTTTGTTTCTCTAAATATTGCATCATGACCCCTGAGCTTTCTTATTTTCATTTTTAATTCTCTAAGAATTTGTTTCATTACATTTAAGTACCTAAAAGCATGTTTATTTTATAATTTAGTCTTGGAATTTTGCATTTTGTCAGATTTACACTTTATGTGTGAATTTTGCACAGTAGACTCTGAATTTTTAAGAAATTACCATAAGTGCAATTTTCACACATGTTACACTATAGAGCCACATTTTATTTAAATCCTACATCCTAGCATTAAGATAAGATTTTTTGAGCACATTTTAATAACTATGATCTTTCCGTTTCTATGAATTTTGTAGATTAGACCTTTAGTTTTTAGGAAATTATCTAAGTGTAATTCTCACACACCACAGTGCCACAATTTCCTTTGATTCATCATCTGCACACTATGATGGAAGTCTCTGAATATATTCTAATATAGGTTTTAACTCTTTTTTGTGAATTTTGCATTTTAGTCATTATGCTTGTCCCTTATTGTGTTTACATCATTTTACTATTTTCAAGACCTTTTCCTTTACATGTTTTCTTTTTCCTGACATTTTGCATACATTTTGGCATATCTTAGACCATGCATCATTCCCATGCATGTATTTGTCACATCTGATCGTTGAAATGACCAAATTGCCCCTATGTCATCAATTCTTGCATATGCATGTCAGTTATTGCACCAAGTCATGTATAATCTCCGTCCAAATCATTTCTTAGTATCCTTTACCCATTTAGGAATATTTTCATGCATTCTACATAGTTTTTGCTACATTTTCACATCAGTCTACCCTTTTTGAATAAGTGTGCATTTCATGTGTTTTTCTATAGATTTTTCCCCTACCTGTTTTCTGATTCCCCCATTTGATATTTGATTTGACTACATTTATTCTCTATTTTCAGATTTTTTCGATTTGATTTGGATTTTTTCGATTTGATTTGGATTTTTTCGTCCGAGGGCGTACATTAATATGCCTGAAGGCCGACATTGGTCCTATCACAGATTTTTTTCTTTTTTTATTTTCACGACCTTTTCTATGATTCTGATGACTTGGGTTGACCCTGCTTTTGATCTTTTTGATGTCAGTTTAGTTTTCCCGAACATTTTGTCCAAAAATATTGTCATTTTATGTGATTTTCCTCACATGTCACAGTTTATCTGTTTTACGTGGACTCCTTCGCAATTTTTCCATCTCGATTTTCGTGATGTTTGCCACTATTCTATTAATTTGGGTCTATCACATTTTTGATGCTCTTAATGTCGGTGTAGTTTTCCAGAGCATTCTTCCCGAAAACACTGTCATTTTTTGTGAATTTCTTCACATCCCACATTTACTTATTTTGTGTGAACTTTTTTGCAGTTTTTTCGTCTTGATTTCCACGATATTTTCGGTGATTCTGACGATTTGAGTTGGTTGTATTCTTGATTCTCTTGAAGCTTATATGATTTTTTGAAACTTTCTTGTCAGAAATCTCGTCATTTCATCTGATTTTCTTTGTCGTGTCGTATTTTGTGATTTCATTATTTTGTGTGTTGATTATTTTGTGTGGATTTCTTTGTAGAATTCGTGTATCATCTCGCACATCCATCTAATCATGTCTTGACATTTATATTAGCATGATTAGAGCACAATCTTGGCATAACAAACATCCATTCAGTCTTTAGCAAGCGAATCAGACTAGAAAGACCGAGCTTCTCGAGCATACGGTGGTGTCTAACACTTTTACCGTGCGTAATAGGAATCCTTACCTATTCTCTGGTTAATAGACATTTGACCATCATATTTACATCTCATGCATTCACATATTGTAGCTTGTTTGTGGATCTTTCTTTTAAAACGCTATGTGGCGACTCTTTTTTTTTTTATTCCATCTTATGCCTTCGCCATCCTGGCATGGTTGTGGCTTCCTCCCTCTGGCGCGACCCCATGCTGGATCCCTGGGTCGGGCATGGTCACACTGTCAAATTGAATGAAATTAATAATTCCTTATTTTCGCTCACTTTTTGGTGCACACTAGTATCCAAAATGATTGGGCCTTGGGGTTTTTTCTTTCGTTTCAAACCTTGACATTCCTATCGATTGATGGAGAGACGTTTGAAGTGAGATGTTTGGCGTAGTGAGGAGTTGGAGAGGTTGTGTTCTTGTGTTGCAGTTGCTTCCAAGATTTCTAAATTGGATGTATTCTCTTATGGTATCATCATTGTTATTATCATCTTTCTTTAATGTAATTCTCTTTTGTTCGTACTTTTTGTAGTGGTGATGCTTGAGAAGCTTTGACTTGGTGCTTCGTGTGCTTTCGACTCGTCAAGCGGGGATAAGGGTGGATTTTGGTGGTGGTTAGTGGAGGTTGTCTTTACAAGATTTTAGTAGAAATACCTTGTATTAGGTATAATTTTTTGCAAGTAATCTCCATAAAAATTATTTCATATGCTCTCTTTGCTTCCTTACAAGTCAAAAAAACCTTTGTATTTTGACTCTCTTTTCTCTCTCGGTAAAAGGTCTTAATTTTCCACTTCTCACTTATTCCCACCCAACGACGATTGGTGTTTCAATTAGTTGATTGATTTATGTATTTTTTTAGTTTTTGGCATGTTGGAATTTGAGACATTAAAGATAAGATAAAGGAAATTCTAGCAATGTGTATTATTAGTGAGAAATATATTGGAGATTATCATTTTTCAAACTAAATTATTTCGTATAGCATGTGGGATTTTAATTCCTTATTTGTGAAAAAATGGTTTAAATGTTTTTTTAAACTATATTTTGTTACTTTGATCATTGAAATTCATTGATGATAAAGGATTTTTATTTTATGTCACTTATAACTTTTGACTTTCCAAACTCTTTGTTTTTCTATCAACAAGTCTAAGGTAACATGATAAGTTTTCTAAATTATTTTATTTTTATTTCTAAATTATGTCACATGTTTAGTATTCTTGCATGATTGCTTGATTGTTTATTAAGAATGTCACTTGCTGACGTGGACTTATTTAATTTTTCTTTCTATGGAGAGTTATGGATATATTTGTAACTAAAATACAAAGAATACGAAACCAAAATGATGAAGAAGTTGGGTATTTGTTAAAGCATCGTTAAGTTTGCTTTTAAAAAAATTTCTACTGATTTTGGTTTAAGATCTAAGATATTTAGTTATCACTACAATGAAAGAGATAAGATTCAATAAGTTTATCTTCTAAGAAAGTCAATTCAATCTTTTGGATGTGCATTTCCTTCAAGGTTGATTGGAGGTTGGTATCGGAAGTTTATTGAAAATTTATTTGTCAATGAGCAGTATAAAGATCAGTTGGAATTTAATATAAAGAAAGTTGCTATTTATTGCCCTTTTTGCCATTTTTTTTATGCTAGTGGTGTTGGCGATGATGCTTTTGTTATTAATGGCTTTAAAAATTAGATGAAGACTAAGGATTCGTTTGGTAAAGTTTCAGTTTTTGAATTTAAGTGTAGAAGTTAGTTTTTGGTTAGAAACTGTCATACTTTAATTTTTGGAAACGTAAAAGATTGACTGTTTCAAAAGTTACATAACTTTTGGAAATGTAAAGAAATCACTGTTTCAAAAGTTGATAACAAAAAAAAAACTGTTTTAAAAGTTAAATGCTTTTAAGAAGTTAATGGTGTTTAGTAGAATTATTGAATCATTATAGTTTCTGGAGAGAAGTTATATGCTCAAAAGTTAAGTAATTGAGAAAATTATTTAGAACTTTGGAAATCTTTCACTAGTTTGCATGAGGATTTCCAATAGTTGTAGATAATGTTCTTAGAAATATTAAGTTTACTTTTTATGATATTCAAAAGCAAATTTTAAATTATTGTGTAATTAAAACTATTAATCGCATTATCAAAGATATTTATGATTTTTTTTTCTTTACTCTGTTGGTTGATAAATCTTGTGGTGTGTCAGTGAAAGAAAAAATATTTGTTGTTTTACGTTTTGCTTACAAGAAGGGTCATGTAATTCAAATATTCTTAGGAATTTTTTATGTGAAGGATACTTGTGTTGTAACATTGAAAGAAAAAATTGATGAATTATTCTCTAAACATAGATTGAGTACATGTAGGTCATGGTATCAAGGTTACAATGGAGTTAATAGCATATCATGTGAGTTCAATGGGTTTCAAATATTAATCTTGAAGCATAATGAATCTGTACATTGCATTTATTGTTTTACACATAATTTCAATTAGCATTAGTAAGTATGAAAAAAAAAATTGCTCGAATCGATTATTTCTTTACCTTGATTACTAATGTGATTATTGTTATTGAATCATCATGCAAATGTCGTGATTTTTGTGAAAAGGAGTTTAACATATCTTTGATGCTTTATAGAGAGAACTTTCAACTTGAAAGAATTTTAATCAAGAAATTGATTTGAAACGTGTTGGTGAGGCTTGTTGGAGTTCATGTTATGGATCACTTATTAGCATGATTGTCGTATTCCCTTTAATGCTCGATGTTTTTAAAGATATTATAGAAAATGTGATAAAGTTTGAATAAAGAATTGAAGTTTGTTTACTTTTAATATTATTAAATTTTGTTATTATCTTGCATATCATGAGAAATGTATTTGCAATAACACATACATTTTTACAAGCTTTACAAATGATTTCCAGTACATATGAAGAGTTTGTGACATTGTTTGTGTTATTGTGAACACATTTTTCTTGAAGTGCAAGTTAATGACAAAATCAAAAGATTTTAATAATTTTAAAAGTAATGAGCTTCAATTCTTTATTCAAATTCTATCCCATTGTCTATAATATCTTTAAGAATACCAAGCACTGAAGGAAACATGACAATCATACTAATAAACGATTCATATTGTGAATTCTAACGAGTTTCAATAATACGTTTCAAACTAGTTTCTTAATTCAAACCATTTCATATTGAAAGTTCTCTCTGTAGAGCACAAAAAATCGCTTATTCTTGTTTTTCAAAAAGTTTATCACGACATTTGCATGAAGATCTAACAACATTAATCACATTAGTAATTAAAGTAAAGAGATCATCGATTTGATAAACTTTCTTTTTCCATACCTACTAATCATAATTGAAGTTGATGTGTAAAATAATAAATATAATATCCAGACTCATTATCCTTTAAGATTAATACTTAAAGTTTATTGAAATCGCATGAAATATTACTAGTTCTATCATAACCATGCTCGAATTGCCTACATGTCTAAAGAGTAATTCATCAATTGTTTCTTTTAATATTACAATACAAGTGTCTTTTACATGAAGAATTTATAGGAATCTTAGAATTACATAACCCTTTTTGTTAACAAAACTTAAAACAATAGACATTTATTCTTTCATTGACACATAATGAGATTCATAAATTAACAAAGTAAAGAAAGAATCATCAATCTCTTCAATGATGAAATTAGTAGTTTTAATTGTACAACAATTTATAATTTTCTTTTGAATATTATAAGAAGTTAGTTTGTTATTTTTAAGAGCACTATCCATAACTTTGAGAAATTCTTATGCAAACTAGTGAAAGATCTCCTAATTTCTAAATAATTTCCTGTCTTCAAAGAAAATGAATGATTCTTATAGATATGCTTAAACGTCTTCTATATTTCCTATCATTTTGACCCAAAGGCTTTGCAAATACTATCGTAATTTATTTTAATTTATTCATTAAAGCTTCACATTTCTTCTTTGTTTGAATGTGAACACTAGACATATATCTTTAACATGAGTTTCAATTCTCTCAATCTTCTTTCAATTTTTAAAGCCATCAACAATAAAAACATCATCGTCGACGCCATCTGATTTGAAAAGATAGCGAAAAAGATAATAGATAGCATTTTTCTTTATGTTATATCCTAATTAGTCTTTCAATTAGTCTTTATGTTAAATACTAATCTTAAATTAACTTTGAAGGAAATGCATACTCAAGAGATTGAGTAGACTTTGTTAGAAGATAAGTTCTTTGAATCTTATCTCTTTCGTTGTAATAATAACTAGATGTCCTTGGTCTTAAACTAGGATTAGTAGGAATATTTTCTAAATCAATCTTCAATTAATAATGCTTTAAAGAAGGCCTAACTTCATCATTTTGATTTCATGTTCTTGATGTTTTTATCACAAATCTATCCATTACTTGCTATAAAAAGAAAAGAGAAAAAGATGCACAACATGATTAAACAATTAGTAGTTAATTAAACAAGTCAACAACAACAAGTGACATTCGTAATAAACAATCAAGAATTAAAAAAGAATATTAAACATGTGACATAATTCAAAAACAAAAATAAAGTAGTTTAGAAAGATTGTTATGTTACCTTAGACTTATTTTTAGAAAAACAAGGAATCTAGGCTAGCAAAAGTTATGAGGTGCATAAAACTGAAATCCTGTTGTAGACACCCCGATTTTGAGGTGACTCATAGATGAGCTTTCCGGATGTTGCTTTGGATGTGGCTAACCCTTGAATCCTATTAGCTAAACCAACCAAAACCTATAGTAGACCCGCAGCCCAACTAGAAATCTAGACAAGTAGGGGAGCACACCTACCTAGCACGCCTAGCTAGCACACCTACCTGGCACACCTAGCTAGCAAACCTAGCTAGCACACTTACCTGGCGCACATACCAGGCGCCCAACCATTTCTCAGGCTGCTGGCTTTCCACCTCCCATGGCTGTTACCTCCACCAACGAATATGCCATGAAATCTTCCAGGCTTTTCGCCTATGAGGCTCCTTACTTTCCTAAGAGTTACCCATGGAAAATCCCTATATATAGACCCCATAAGCAACCATTTGAAAGGGCTGATCATCTTGAAAGATAAAGACACACAGCTACACTAGCCTTCTCCAGAATTCTGCAACTATTCACTTGAGCACTCAAGCTTTGCCTTGCATCCAGAGATATTCTCAGCCCTTCCAAAGCATCAAGGAGCTTATTATCTTGGGTCTTTCTTTTTTTTCTCAAAGGAACATCTTGGACAAGGTAGGTCCTTCCCACTTTTCCTTTAAGTTCTTGTTCTTATGCAATGGAATAAAGCATGCTAAAAATTTCACATGTATGGCCTGATTTATCTGTTTTTTTTCATGGGGTTCCTATGATAAGTTTACTTATCCTCTTGGCAAGATGCTCTCCATGCAAATCTACATTTTTGTTTGCAAGCATGTGTACTTTATTTCTAGCATAAAATCTGCACTATAT
>JAMKQA010029884.1:0-19488 GCA_024699735.1 Posidonia australis
CTTATGATGTATAATGGAATGGAATTTGAATGTGAAATCTTATGATGTATAATGGAATGGAATTTGAATGTGAAATCTTATGATGTATATGTGGTGAATGTATTTGAATGTCATTGTAACAGGTATTTTAATGGAATTTTTAATTTTTTACTGCCCAGTATTAGCAAGGACATAGCGAGGACATTTCCTCGCAAACTTAACGATATTTAGCGAGCACTTAGTGAGCAATTTGCGAGGAAATGTCCTCATTAAAACTGGAACGACCATACAATCGCATTATATTTAGCGAGCACTTACCGAGGAGTTACGAGAATACGGCGAGGACATTACGAGGAAATATTTCCTTGTAATGTCCTCGCGCCATATACACGAGCACATTGCGAGGACAAATTCTCGCAATATTAATTTAACGAGTTACGTAGCTACGAGGATACTTATTCCTCGCAAAGTCTTCGTTAAACTATCTAACGAGGACTTTGCGAGGACGTACCGAGGACTTTGCGAGGAATATTGTCCTCACTAAATGTCGATTTTCTTGTAGTGGTGCTTACGTATCTTAGTCACACAAACCAACACTCAAAACACTAAGTTTTAAGACTAGAGTGTAAGACTCCTACTGGTTCATGTTCCTAAGGAGCATAACCAAATCAGTGTCAAACACCCATATAGTACCACTGAATATCTTATTCAGAGCACCACTCACAGAACCCAACTAATATCTTGTCCTATATATACCATTAGGGGAAGACTTAGTATCTCTAAGTCACATAATCTTTTATTCTAACCACACCCTAGGTAGAATCTTACTAATTCATTTTAAGCAAATCCTACCATTATTCTAATGATTGTTCTAGTCATTTATGCCATCATAATTATCTTCCATATATATATATATATAGATATAACATAAAACACCTAAGTAAGTGAGTCTAGGGTTGGTTCAGCAAACCAGAATGTAATGATCAATCGAAACTGGACTCAGGGAACCAAAAATGGTAGATTGAAATCCATTTGATCGTCTAAAAAACTTTGATCTAGTTGATCGAAAAGAATTGGTCAATCAAACAAGGTGTTAAGTCAACACCCAAGACCGAAATCGACAGACCAAATGGAATTCGATCAACCAAATTCTGTGTTAAGGGGACCATCTCGGAGCCAAAATGGCATACTGAACAAAAACGATATGTCAAAACAGGTGACAGCAGGATATCCCAAATTGGGACCCAAAACTCAATCCTACAAACCACTACATCAAATCACACAAGTAATATATCAAAATGTAGATCTTCTCAAATTAGGACCTAAAACCCAATTCTGCAAATCACCACACCAAACCACACAAGTAATATATCAAAACAAAGATTTCAAGGAGATCTTTCAATCAAGCCAAGAACTACAACAATTCGTTGCCCGAGGCACAGACAAATACAAGAAAACTACATAGGAGCACTATTTACCCCAAACTAGAAATACAGTCATAAACGACCCAAAAAACTACAATAAATGCCAAATAAATTCTCTAACAAACCATATGCCATTATTACACTATCATGCACCTAGGAATTTAATTTAAAACTAAAAAGAGAACCTAATAGACGTGTACCTAGCACCGAAGCCACTGCGGCAACGAATGATGGTCGACAGCGCAACAATGATCTCTTCCTCCTTACGACGGCGAGATAGGCTTGGCAGTGGTGCAACTGTAGCAACAATATTCCCCCTCTCCCGACCCCCCTTCTCTCTCTCCCTCACCCTCTTAGCCCACTCACTCTCTCATCTCTTGTCTCTCACTCTTCTCTTCCTTCCTTAAGAAGGAGACGAAGAAGAAGTAAGAAGAAGAAGAAGGGGAGTACGGAGTGGGGTCCGATGAAAAAAGAAGGAAAGAAGAATAAAGGAGAAGGCTATGAACTCGAACCCAGATCATGCGACCACTTCCCATTCATGTGGCTCGTGTAAACCAAGATCAACTATCAGAGCATGCCAACGAACCTCCATGGCTTAGAGTAAACCCTCAAAACTTCTACGAGGGTCAGCATAACACGACAATCACACAACACCAAGAACGCCAGAGATCTACTGATCCAAGTCTAGAACGTTGCTAAAGCTACATTCCATACCGAATGCAAGGGACTCAACGTCTAATGGCCTAGAACACTATTAAAATATCTGACCAAAACACTACTTTCAAATCTAAGCTGTTACACACTATCAAAAGGTGACACTGATATCCATGGAAGGGCTTGTTGGGGTTTTTGTTGCGAAGGATGACTAAAACGATAATGCCATATGATAAATGACTCTGACATAGACACAAATGCCATCAGTCCATGTAGAATCTCATCCCAAACCAGTAAGTACACACCATCTGCTTACTTACAGTCTAAACCAATTCTCTTCTCCGTTTATAATTTTTTTTGAAAAGTGCAATGAAAAAAAAAAGGACACAGAGCACATTAATTGGGTAGTAGTAGCACTCATAGATAACAAATTGATTAGAAAGTTAGGTACATAAAGAACATTATTCAGTTAGATCTGAGAAGAGGCTAGAACAATCCATTTTCCAGAAACAAAACATGAACGGACATCAACAATCATCACAAATGAGATATTGAAAAGGTTGGAAAATAAGTGAAAAGATCACGTGCACCTAACTTGTTGAAGGAAGTTCTAGAGTCTATGATCTAGGAAATGTCCCCAAAAGCAATCATAGTGTTGCTTGTACTTGAATAGGAAGCATGAGTTGTGGTGGCAAAGGAATCAGTGGCTTGAAGTTATAGGAAATGTTTATAGTTAGCCTGAGATATGGTGATAGTTTGATTTATAGGAGAAGTACTATTAGTTGCCACAAAAGATGACTCAATAATAGTGGTATTTACCCACTATGACTTGCCAAACTAGCCCCAACACTTCTCGGAGTGATGCCTCAAACACTTATAGTACTGACAATGAGAATCACCTCGACCCCCTTGTCCTGCAGATCCATGACCATGTGAAGAGGATGCAGCCACAACAGACTGATATGTAATGGCAGTTGGGGTTGCTGTAAAAATCCTGAGGACTTTGGAGAAGGTATTATGAAGATTTGGAAGAGCCTCAGTACCTAGTGTAGACACCCCAATTTTGTAGTCACTTGGCAGCAGACTCCTCTAGAAGATGCTCTGGTTGCAACCACCACTCCTAAACTCTAACTCCATCAGAACCCTAAGCCCACACAAGCCCACTAGACCCACACAAGCCCATAGGTTCACATGAGCCCATTCTAACTTAATCCAAGAAAAAACCACAAATTAAAACCAAAATAAAACAAAATTCACTTAAATCTATTTAAGACCCTAATTAATCAAGTAAAACCACTAATTAAAACCAAAAGTAAACAAAATTCACCTAAATCCACTTAAAATCCTAATTAGTTAAGTAAAACCCTAATTAAAAACCAAACTCAAACAAAATCCACTTAAAAACATTTAAAATCTAAGTTAATCAAGTGAAAACCCTAATTAAAGTCAAAACAAAATGAAATTCATTTTTAAACCACTTTAATCCATTTAATTTCAAAGAAAACTTAAATTAAACTCAATTAAAACCTAAAACGCTTAAAGTCATTTAATTAAGCTAAAAAATCATAATTCAAACCCAAAACTTTAATTAAAACTCAAAAACACAACTAAACTAAAAATCGTGATTAAAATCTAAAAAAAACATAAATTAAAATTCAAAACTTTAATTAAAAATAAATAAATACAAATTAAAACCCAAAAATCCAATTAAAACCCAAAAAACTTTAATTAAAACCTAAAGAACCTAATTAAACTAAAAACCCTTAATTAAAACCAAAAAACCCTAATTTAAGCTAAAAACTTTAATTAAAATACAAAAACCCTAAAAAACCCTAAAATAATTAAATCCTTAAAATCCTAATTTAAAACTAATTGATTAAATCATAAAAAAACCCAAAATAATTAAAGTCCAAAAATCTTAAATTATTGACAAATCCCTAAGGAAATTAATTTAAAATCTCTTAATTAAACCTCTAAAACCCTAATTTTAAAATAATTAAACTTCAACATCGCAAAATCAGAATTTAATTAAAATCACCCAAAAAATAATAATTAAAATCACCAAAACAAAATAAAAAAAACTTAAAACAAAATTAGAAAAACTTAAAACAAAGACAAAACCCTAAAGCAAAACCAAAAACTAAACTAAAAGTCCACAAAACCAAGCCCGTTAACCTCAAACCACATTTGATTAAAAACTTAAGAAATGTAAAAATAAATGAATAGTGCTCCTTCTTCCTCCCCGCACCATCACCCCATCCTTCCTTCCCCAACTGCTTTCCCCACGTTCTAGCCAACTACAACCACTACTCACGATCCCTTAATCGCTCATTCCACCTCTTAAAAGCCCCGAGAAACCACCAACGGGAGGCAGGGGAGAGAACTTGGGAGAGAACAGAGAGGAAGAAGAACAAAAAAAACAGAGAGATCGTTGGAGAGAAAAAAAACCTGAGAACACCTGTTGAGAGCACTCAGACCACCTAATTCATTTTCCCCACCTTCAGAGCCCTTCTTTAAACCTGTTTGCAGCCCTGGAGATCCCCTGAGCCGCTGTAGCCAGAGCGATCCGCCGAAGCACCGTCGCCGTCGTCGAGAGACAACCGAAACCTCCATCCAGGTAATTCTCCTTTTTTACTTAATTCTAGATCAATTGCATTAGCTTCGTGCAGCCCTTATGTAGCTTTCTAGGCCACACATTGTCGGAAATCGCCGCTCTATGCCTCCTCCCCTTGCCTCCGGTGGTGGGTTCACCACCACCGGCGAGGCCTCGGGTCTCCCAAGCTTTGGCAAGGCCCCACGGGCCTTCCCCCTCTCTTCCTCCTCCTCCTCTCTGGGCCACACGCTCAACGGAGGTTACTTTGGCCTTCCGTGGCCAGGGGAGGTGTCGTCGTCGACTCTGCAACCTCGTCGCTACTTTGTGCCGGTCATTGTCGCCGCGTAGTTGTTCGAGGCCTCTGGAGGTCCTCGCCGCTAGTGGCCACGCTCAAGCGCTCCGCCACATCACCACGAGCCTTCCCGTACAGATCCGACACCGCTCCAACCACCGGAAGACCGCCGTCGTCGCCGCTACACTCCTCGTTGGAGCGCGAGGTGGGGAGAGCTCGTCGGGCCACCCTAGCCTCTGTTGACCTCACTGGAACTCTCTGGGCACCTCCGCGAAGCTCTTGGGGTCCTCACCGCCACGCCCCAACCACGAGGTCACTTCCAGGAGCCGCCGCGGTCATCTTCTCCGACGACGGCAGCCGCACGCTGGAGCTCGAGGTGGGGGAGGCCTCTCGGGCCTCCCCAGTGCAACCAACCGCCGCGGGGGATCTCGCCGTGGCTCCCCCTTACTTGTCTGACAGTCGTCGCCGTTGCGCCGTTGCCAAGAGCTCGCCGGAGTTAGCGTCGGCGAGGGGTCGCCGGCGATGCACCGGCGCTCTTCAAATAGAAGAGATTTGGTTTTTTTATTATTTTATTTTAGGTCCTTATTTTAATTACTTTTAGGTCTTTATAATTAGTTTTAGGTCCTTTTTTATTGCATTCCGGTCCATTTTCATTACATTTAGGTCCTTTATTACATCCAGGTCCTTTTTTATTACTTTTAGGTAATTTTTTATTACACTTAGGTCCTATAGTTTTATGTTTAAACCCCTGGAAATTTAAATAAGTTTCATTTGTTTATTATTTGTGTAAATATTGCATATTTTCCCTTGCCTAAATGGTAATTTAATTTTTAGTCCCATATATTCTTATTTCTTTACAGTAAGACCCCTATGTTCATGTTTACTTTGCAAATTAGTCCTGAAAATTTACTTAATGACCCCTGACTTTGCATATTTTGAAAATTACATTGTGAATATTGCACATTATGCCCTATAAAAGTTTTAATCACATTTCAGTCCTAATCATGCTTGTTTTACCACACTTATACCCTCGAGATCATGTTTTACGTGCATTCAGGTCCTGAACTTTTGCATTTTGACACCTAGAGTTTTTGAAAAGATATTCTTTATACAATTTGCATTTTAAACCTTATATATATCAATAATTACACTCAGAATGTAAAAAACTTGATTTTTATCACATTTTGGTCTTGAAAATTTTGCAAATCAGTCCCTAAACTTAACCAATAATGTTTGTGAATGGGAAAATTTACATCTGAATCCCTCAAATTTTTTTAATCATTAATGAAAGTTTTTATTACATTTTTAAACCACATTTTTCACATGTTTCACATTAATTGATCACATATACATATAAAATCACCATTTGAATAATGTTTCCATCAAAAAAAACCTTGTTTTCAATATAAATGAACATCTGATTACACATTTTTGTTAGATTTGCACCCTATGTGGGAATTTTGCACAATAGACCCTAGGTTTTCGAGAAATTGCAAAAATATAATTTTCACTCATGTTACATCACATAGCCATATTTTCATTAAATTTTATATCCTGGCATCCAAACAAACCTATTTAGACACTTTTTTTGATCATAAACTTTTTCTTTCTAGGAATTTTACAAATTAGACCTTGAGTTTTCAAAGAATTATCTGAGTGTAGTCCTTACATTCCAGTGTCATATTTTCCTTTTGATTCATCATCTGTACACTAGGACAGAAGTCTCTCAATGAATTTTAATCTAGATTTTCATCCTTTTTGTGAATTTTGCGTTTAGGTCTTATACTTATCCTTTATTGTTTTTACATTGTTTTATTGTTTCATGACCTTTTCTTTTGCATGTTTTCTTCTTTCCTGACATTGTTTTTCATACATCTAGGCATTCCTTAGACCATGCATTATCTCCATGCATACATTTATCACTTTTGACCACTAAAATGACCAAATTGCCCCTATGTCATCAATTCATGCACATGTGTGTCTGTTGTTGTACCAAGTCATGCTTAATCTCTTTCTAAAGCATTCCTTAGTGTCTTTTACCCATTTAGATGCATTTTAATGCATTTTTGCACAGTTTTGCTATGTTTGCACTTTAACCCCTCCTTTTTGGATAAGTCTGCATTTCATGCATTCTTCCGTGGATTTTTCTTCCATATGTCTTCGGATTCCTTCGTTTGATATTTGATTTGACCATCTTTATTCCATGTTTTCGAATTTTTTCCCGATTTGATTTGGATTTCATCTCCCGAGGGTGTATATTAACAGACCGGAAGGCCGACATTGGCCCTACCACGGATTATTTCCCTTTTCGATTTTCCTGACCCTTTCATGATTCCTATGATTTGGGTTGACCCCATTTTCTATCCTTTAGACCTTGGTATAGTTTTTGGACAATTCTTTACAAAAACCTTGTCATTTTATGTGATTTTCTTCTCATCTCACCATTTACCTATTTTATGAGGATTTCTTTGCAATTTTTCCATTTGGATCTCTTCAGTGTTTTCTGCATCCCTAATGATTTGGGTATGTTGCATTTTTGATCCCCTTGACCTCAATATAGTTTTCATAACCATTCTTTACAAAAACATTGCCATTTTATGTTAATTTCTTCACATGTCGCGGTTTTCCGAGGACTTCTTTGTAGTTTTCACAGTTGCATTTTTGATATTCTTCAGACTTGTGTGATTTTTCGAGCCTTTCTCGCCAGAAACTACGTCATTTCATGTGATTTTCTTTGTTGTTTCATACTTTGTGATTCCATCATTTCACGATGATTTCTTTGCAGTTTTTGCGTACCCTCTTACACATCCATCCAGTCTTGTCTAGGCACTCACATTAGCGTGATTAGAGTACAATCTAGGCATGGCAAACATTCATTCAGCCTCTAGCAAGTGAATCAGACTAGAAAGACTGAGTTTCTCGGGCGTACGGGGGTGCCTAACACCTTCTCCGTGCGTAATAGGAATCCTTACCCATCCTCTGGTTAGTAGACATTAATTTAGCCTTAACGTTTGTGTCTCATTCATTCACTTTTAGTGAATTGTTTGTGGTTTTCCTCGTCTTTTCCTTAAAAGACTAGGTAGCGACTCCATTTCCCTTCCTCATCCCATCTCGCGCCTTCGCCATCTTGGCATGGCTGTGGCCTCCACTCTCGCGCGACCCTCACCAGGGGCACGGTCACACCTAGAATTTGTCCACAGATCTGAGAAGTCCTGAAACAATCACATGGGAAGGTGATTTTGATTTGGATGACCCCATGAGCAACATTCAACTCCATGCTTGAAACTAACTAGGAAACAATCACTACATCATATGCATACTAGTCTTTGTATGTAGAATCCTTTGAATCAGAAGGGACTGAGTGAGTTGCCTGATTTTCCAATGAGCAACGATAAAAGTCTCAAAACTTTATGCACATAGAAGGTAATTCTTCTCATTGAGTTTCTCTGATGTGCTACTAAGATTCTTCACTTGTTGATTCACAAGACACCATGGAGTTTGGTTTAAAAACTAATATGATTGGTCATAAATGACAAGAATTAGTAACCCATTTGTTGTACACACAGTCCAAAAACTGTACAAACATCGTTCAGTAATACAAACACATAGTCTGGAGGTACAAACACGTGTGGATATCACGTATCCACACACAAACAGAGAAGTTGAACTTGTAGAAGGCCTAGAACATGACGAGAGATCAGGCTTGCAAGAAGTTGCTAACGAGCCTAAAAAACCTGAATAGGCCTTTCGATGGGACAGGAGGGATTAGTCGGGGGTTCAAGCAGCCCTGAAGAGCATAACTGGGGGTTTCGATGAGCCTGGAGGACCTGATCAGTGATTCTAACGGACCTGAAAGGCCTTGCTAGGGCTACCGTTGACTATAGAGGTATCGACAAAGGTAGAGTTGTGGCAAAAGAGAAGGAGACGTGAAGGAGGAGGCTGAGAGTTAGGATGGTGTGGTAGGTGGATGCTTAAGATTTTTTCCTAGACTCCAATACCATGTGATGATAAATAATGATATTGTGTTATTGATAAATTAACATGGATTACATGTATAAAAGGTATACTAAATATCCTAACATAAATGGATATTCATTAACTCGTCAGTCTAAAGCTGATAACAACACTTTAACATACTCCGTTATGGTCAGCAGGAAGCAGCTATTCACGGCTGATACCTATTGGTATTTTAACTGACAATAAATTTTTATAGCCATTGGATGCTTTCATGAGCTTCTCGTACCAAATAGCTCGTGTATAAGCTCTTAACCTTTTCTGAAGTATCTGGTATGGTAGGGTTTGGAGAAGAAGGCTATGCTTATCACTTTTAATGAGAGAAGATCGTCGTTGTTTTTTTCCAGTTAATCCTCCTTCACCCACTCTGATTCGGTTTTTTTCCACTCAATCTATAAGAGAAATTTGTACTGTAAGGTGATGCTTGTTGGTTGGTATATTCTTCAAATCCTCTGTCAGCATATATAGAATCTCAGAGCATTTCGGTCTAAGGAATCGAGTTTGATTAGAATCATCGTTGAATGACATCTTAGCAACTTCAACTCCTAGAAAACATTCCAAATTCTGGGAGGATTTTGAGACCATGGAAGTGGATTTTGTGTAGATCTGATATTGTATCTTCTTACACTTAAATGGATTGCAAAAAAATATATACCGTGAGAGATGATCAGTTAAAGTCAGATCGTAACTGTCACCTCATTACACTCCCACCCACATTTCACTGTTTAATGATTCAGACTGCAACAGATATTTTCGGATATACAGTATCTCACAAATAGTGGAGTCTATTTTAGGTGTACTGTTGAATACAGTAAAAGGTGCACTAGAGTCCATTTATAAGTCAAATCAAAATCCATCGATCTCCCATCCAATTTCTGGAAATGTATTCCGGTCTCAAAAGCATTGGGAAGAATTTGTCAACTTCAGTGACAACGGAGAATGTCCAAACCAGACACTCGACTGGTCAGAGGCCACCCCTTCCATCTCGCTGTCATGGTTCGAATATACGCGTTTACACTAATTTCTCAAAAATTTCTAAGGTGTGATTTCACAGGTGCTGTCCACTAACTACACTACTAATACAAAAAAAATTGATGTAAGGGAAAACAACATCAACTTCATCAGAAAAGAAACTCCAGAAAGAACACGTCATCTAAATTCAACCCAAACTTAAAGTCAAGCTTTCATACCAACGCAAAAATGGCTAGAAACAGCTAATGATCCCAACACACCACACCCTCATGGTGTGACTATCACCAACCAACAGTCTCTCTTTCTCTCTCTTTCTCTCTCTATCTCTAAAACACACCAATGTCAACATCTCTTGCTGCCAACAATCACACTGACGGTGTCTCTCTTTCCCTCTGCATATAACGTCCAGTCACATGCTCAACGTTCTCTTCTTCCTCCATCTCCCCCTCCAGCCACAACCATCATGGGCTCTAGATCGGGAGGGGACTCGTCGTCGGAGAAACCATCCCCCACACCGACGGTGGTGAAGTACGCTAGGAGAAGAGCTTCGGTTCCGGCTGCGACGACGACAACAACCCCATGCGGGGCGTGCAAGTTCCTCCGCCGGAAGTGCACCGTGGGGTGCGTCTTCGCAGCGCACTTCGCATCGGAGCAAGGGGCCGCGAGGTTCGCCGCGGTGCACAAGGTGGTCGGAAACTTTCATACATACTACTCGTTTGCAGGAAATTTTTGTTGTCGTATTTTATTTGCATGGAATTAATTTATTTTTTCTTTACTGTTCTTCCAACTGAAGTAGTTGGGAAATCTTGACTCACTATTAATATGCGAGCCTTAATATATTATTCTTTGATTATTATTATTTTCTGCTAATTTAGTCGTCAAACAAATCTTGGGTACGTATTTGTGTGTACGATTGTTTAATAATTTGAATTATTTTTTTTCCCCTTTTGTCTTGGTTTACTCAATTCTAAGGTGTTTGGGGCAAGTAACGTTTCGAAGCTCTTGTTACACCTGCCGCCGACGCGACGGCGTGACGCTGTGGCGACGATATGCTACGAGGCTCAGGCGAGGTTGTCCGATCCTGTTTATGGGTGTGTAGCCACCGTGCTTGCTCTTCAACAACAGGTTCTCTCCTTTTCATAATATATGATGCAAAAGTCCCTCTCTTTTTTCTAAAGATTTCTACAGGAAAAAAACTTATGCTAATATGCTTATTGTTCATCGTCATCAATCTCACTGCAATGAATTCGATGAATTTTTTTTTAGTTTTGAATTTTTTGTGCAAACTAGTTCGACGGATAAAAGCAAGCAAACGGAAAAAGACAAATGGACGGTAGTACGAAGTACGAACCCTTTAACCAAAGTGATACATATTTGAGTGGCTCTTTGTGGCAGTTTCCAGTTCCAGATTAGCGAAAGCACAAGTAGTTTATAGCTTAAATTAAATTTTGTAGATATTATGGTGCTCATTTTCTGACATGGAATTCGGACAACTAATTGAGGTCCCCAAAGGTCTCGCTTTCTTCTCTCGCTTCTGTGTAGGACCACGTGATCTGATCATTCATCTTTATACAAAAGGATTTTTTTTGGTTATCACTTCAACCTAAACAGAATCCACTTCTTGTTCACACATGGGAAGGTGGCAGCACTTCAAGCAGAGCTCTCGGTGGTGCAAGCCAACTTGATGAACACTAGACTAGCAGTGGCAAGTGCAATCCAAAACCCACAGAATACTCACAACATCACGACCTTGTTGAATACTACTTACTCCGAGACCTCCGACGACCTCACCGGTGGTCCGCACCGGTGCTTCGACTTGGCAGCGTTCCCCGAGGGACCAGGGCAACTGAAGTGGTCACAAGAGGACGAGGGGGAGAGCGGCCGGAATCCGATCGTGTTCGTGGATGACATCTTCCAACAGAAATGAGGTGTTGATGTTTGAGAGTTGGAAGGAAGCACCATAACTTAATTTAGAAGATTGGATCAGAAAGTGTTGTATGTTCAAATCGGATAGAAATAAGGAACATGAGATACATTAATTGTTTAAGATTTGATTTCATTATATTTGCATCATCCAATCAAACTTGGATGTTAACGATCAAAATGTTGACATACAAAATTTTCATTCAGAGTATCAGCTTCAATTGATTGATTAGAAATGAACTTGGAAACAATTGATTAGGATTACATCTCTAGTAAAACAACTTCAATTCTTCATCATATCATTAGACTTTAAGATTTTAAACCCCAGCAAACTACAACCAATCATGATCCAACCTGCAAAATCGACATTGTACATTTTTCAGATGCTAATCAACAGATAATGAACAACATATTACTAAAACTGAAAAAAAAGAAAAAAAACTCATCTTAATCTGAAACTTCTGAGTGCAATCTTACTGTAATCTGACAAACAAGGAGTCCAATATAAAAACAGAGAAAACTTGTTTATTCTTGTGACTACGGCATGCTAAAACAAAAAGGATATCGCATGAGTGGTTGATTACAATAGGAAGACCAAGTTAAAAATACCAACAATCTAGTCTTCCAAAACTAGTTGTTGAGATGAAATGAAAAGGACTACCTTCGTTATTTATGGTACTTCATCTTCCTGTCAAGAAGATCAACCATTCTTTGAAACTCCCCTATGTTGTGATCTATTGTCTTCATCTCCTCCTTTCTCCTCTGCATCATAATCTTCAGTTTCTCGGTCTCATCTACTATCTCATACCCCCGTCTGTCCGCAAACTCCACAATCTTCTTGTACTCAGATATCTTCGTATCGATGGGGACGTTGATCCGAACAAACTCATTGGAGGCCACAGGCCGCTGCGCTAGGTCGTGGAAGCTCCTGATTTCTAGTGTAATCACTCTCTTCTCACTCCCCATTCTCGCTCTCTTTGTTTCATGCCTTCATCAAGCACACATTGCTTTATAGCTGCAAGCCTGCAGGAAGAACCAAGAGATCATAACAAAAATAACAAAGAAAGTGGAGAGAATAAGCTTACTGTTCTGTCACAATATTTGAATCCGGAAACCTGCAGAAAAGACTGGCAATGCTTGTACAGTTTGGATGGTGCTGATCCTTGTTGTTATTGTGAAGATACAGTACAAGGACCTGAACCACTTCTGTCCACCATGGCAGATTGGCAGTGACGATACTGTTATCGATCCTCATGGACAACAGCAACATGAGGGAATAAAGACAAGAAACCAGAAAGGGTGAGAGAGTTCCCTAAACCATATGATTCAGATCAGTCAAATCGTCATCTTTGACGCTAGTCCATACAAATTACGCAAACAAAGGAAAACAGTGAGAAGGGGATCAAAAGTTCAGAACAATGCAATACAGAGGCAGTTATTTTTCTTGTTTTTTTGACATTCAGTGTCTGTAGGGTCCTGTTTCTGAACCCCTTTTATTTTAATGAATGCTATCTTTGTCAGAAAAAAAAAGTCCAGAATAATGCAAGTTTTTTTGAAAACATCAGAACAATGCAAGTATTATTTTCTAATCACACAAACCTATACAATACAGCATTTTGCAGTTTGATTTTACATGATGCGTTTTCTAGAGGACCATTGCATACATTTAATAAGAATGGAGAATATCCAATCAAGATTCAATGTGCTCCAAGACAATTTTTTTCTTTTTTGCAAAGTAAGGGTCATTCCTCTTTATAATTTTTTCCTCTATAATTCATGAGATTTGTACCCAAAAGGAAAGTACTCCAGGACGAATTAAAAGAAGGACCATGCAGATTCCATGCATGGGAATAAAGCTCACAAACTGCACCAGATCAGAAAAATGTCAGTATTGTTATTATTATTATTTAGAAAAAGTGTGATATTGTTGTCAATATTACAAAACAATGCAGTAG
Organism: Posidonia australis; assembly: GCA_024699735.1. Taxonomy (NCBI): domain Eukaryota; kingdom Viridiplantae; phylum Streptophyta; class Magnoliopsida; order Alismatales; family Posidoniaceae; genus Posidonia; species Posidonia australis. The sequence goes on from JAMKQA010029884.1 coordinate 13,807, forward strand.
GGTTCACACTATCACCATCACTTGAGGATTGGAAGATGTTGACAAACAACAACATCCTTTGTCCCATCCCATCATTCAACCAAGAGGGTTATAGACAGCTGCTGCAAAAGATATCTCCAGACAGGCAATACTGCAACTCTGCCGTTGATGTGATTCATAGAAATTTCGATTTATCACAAGAGGCAATAAGAGGCGCATGGGATAAGGAATCAAAAAATGATATAGAAGGCAATACTGCACCTCTATGGTTGTGATACGTAGGAAGTTCGATTTATGTTTCTGAAATAAAATTCCATAATACAAGAGGCAGTAAGAGACAAATGGAATCACCTCAAGGAATCAAAAAATGATATTGAACCACTCTTGAATTTTCCTTTTCAAGTTTTGTATGCCCAGACTAAAAAATTACAAGAATCAAAAGGACTACAGCTAGAGAAGTTGGTGAAACAAAGTAAATCTTGCCACAGATCAATGTCAGAATGTTGTAGAACTAACGCCTAGTTTCTCTGCTTCCTTGCTGATCTTCATCTTCAGCAAATTTATCAAATGCATCCTTCTCTACCAGAATTTGGAAAAAGAAAATCAGGAAGGTATTGAGCTATGTTCCTTGACCATAAGATTTTTCAAGAACTTGAACTCCTGGGCCGTAAACCCTACGACAGCGGTCAGTGAATGAACCAACAAGTCGAGAAACCACCTCTTTGAAGAACATTAATGCCATCTGGCAGTTTGGAAATTAAACAACCAAGTCAGTGAAATAAAAGTAATAAAATAAATCTGTTCAGAAGGCAAAAAGAAATAAAAGTCAATACCTGCCGATAGAGAGGTGACTGGAACTTAAAGTCAACTAGAAAATAAAGGTCACAAGTTCCTGGCACTGGTCCAGGCTTGAATTCCCATATGTTTATTAGATGGTCAAAGAGACTACTTTGTGATACTGTTGTCTGCAAGTCGGACAGTTTTGACTGGTAAGATAATGGAAAACATACAACATAACAGTTTAAAGTTACAGAAAAAGTCACAAATAGATCAAAACAATTAAAAAATGGATAGAGAAAACAGCATTAGTTAGACCAAAAAATGTGATGCAGATAAGTCAATCGGTGTTTCATAATATATGTTAACAGAGCAATTTTTTCCCGTATTATTGTTCCCAAAAGAGGCAACTTGCGCAGAATCTCAGTATGGAAGTTCCATTCAACAGCAGCCAACAAGTAAATATAGAACCAACTCATTTGTTTACGTGTAGAAAAACGTCGCAATTGAAAAAATTGCTTCAAATGATGAAAACTGTCTACATTACATGGTAGATTTTTTTTTTCTTTAGTTTATTAATGACCATCAATAGTAACAACAAAGGAACCTCAAGCCATCATTGTTTGAGCTCCCAAAAAAATAAAGAAATTTTGTAGATATGGTAGACATTAAATAAGGAAAATGGCATTGTACACACATATACAACCAAGATGGCTGTACACACTTTTTGTTACATCTTAATCCACTTCATATTCTACAACATACTTTAATTTTATAATTTTTGGAGCTATGTTTGTCATTGAATAATTCATGCAACCTCAATGACTGAAAATTGTTAAAATTTCATAAAACTTGATACCTTAAGACGAAGGGGTTGTGAAACTTGGATTATAATGAAAATTTAATGGCATATGCTTTATACTATAATAATGTAATCTATATGGTTAAAATAGTTGTAATGAAATTAAAAATTAGAAAAAATAAGTTCTATACATTACAGCCAACATATATAGCCACATTGGGCTCACATTTAAATTAGATCCGATATTATTGATATAAATTAAAAAATATATCCAATATCTAACTTGTCAGCATGGAAATCCTATTGATTTGTTGGCCAAGAAGACAATTGAGGCACCTTCAAATCTGCAATTAGCGAGTTCTTTTGTGCACTCTAGATTTTGAGCCAAAAAACATAAAGGAAAGACATGGAGAAGATAAATGGATTTTCTGCATTTTGAACATGATGCATAAATTTAGTAATTCTTAATGCCAAAAAAGATGGTCCTAGATCGGCATGGCCATTGAAGATAGATATAAGGTTATTTATTATCTTCATCCCACAAATTCATAATGATTGTTTTAATTCATTTTCTTGATGCAAAACTCTTGTCATCATCCATCGATGTAAGGATAGGTACACTTGTGTGGTGGTTGTAAATTAGTAATACATAATTGGCTGCCTACTACAACTACATGTGCATAACATGCAGTGGTTTGGAAGCAATCCCCCTTGACAAACTTCCGAAAGTGACAAATAATCAGATTATCAAAGGTGCAAACTGCTTTACATTTAAACATGCTATAGTGACCTCCAAGGCACTACAGACGAGACAAAACCCAGCAGCCAATTGCTGACTCTGAATAAGTAGCTTATTATGCAGTTTTTCTTTCAAAAAGAGATGCCATTATCAACTATTGCCAATAGCATCCCATAACCATAAGATGCATCAAGAAATGCTAATAATGAATGCCAGAATGGTCGTCTACATGAACAAACAACTTAATCTCTACTTGACACTGTTCAATAATTTTGTGAAACGCTAGACAGCTACACAAATGAGCAACTCACTCTCTGTTTGACATTGTTAGTTAACTTGGTGAAATGCCAGACAGCTACATGAACGAGAAACTCATTCTATAGTTGACACCATTTAATAACTTTGTTATATGCTAGACAACAACAATAACCATGCATTAATCCCAATATGTGGGGTCAGCAACTTTTGTAGTATGCTCAACAGTAGGAAAATTTGACAAGCTTCTAAATACTAAAACAAATACATGTTGATACGGAACAAAATCATATCTCAAGCTCATAAATAAGATATAGAACTCTTTCTTTAGCAGTAAAAGGGAGATGAAAAATAACCTAAATAAGATATAAAATTTGAGAAATCATGATGTCCCTTGAAGATGGCTACCAACAACTATATTTCAAAAGTTGTAGAAGAAAAGTCACCTTTATATACTTTGGTTTCTGCAGCTCCACGTGAGAAATATAGCTTTCAACAAGAAACTTAAAGCCAATCTCTAATTCAGCGTCAAATGAACCATCACTATTACGTTTCATGATTCTTGAACGCTGACACCATGGAACAAAGTCTTGATACAAATCAACGGCCGCAACCACACCAAACACCTGCTCAGGGGAGTACCTGATTATTGCAACAAAAAAAAAAAACTGTTAGCATGAGTGCATGACTAATCGCAACCATGTTTTATCATCGTCTAGCACTTATATGCATATTCTTCAGTTCTGCGAAAACAAGCTTCCACTGCAACTAATCGTGAAAGGAACACGTAAAAGAAAATGCAGGCCCCTGCCAAACAGATACTAAGATTCCTATACACAATTCGGGAAGTGGCATCAGACCGCTAAATAAACTTACAGATCGACAGCTCGATTCATGAAGAACCGCTACCAAAAATGAGAGTAATTGGGAAAAACAGAAACTATATCAACTAAAACAAAGAGAACCATGCTATCATCCTACAGAAGACAAGCTTCCACTTCCCAAACACAACATCACACACCAAACCGCTAAACCCACACAAATAAAAAGAACAAAACGGAGCAAACATACATACCCAATAACGACGCTCTCCTCATGAGTCTTGGAAAGCACATTCTCCTCCTGCCCATCACCACACCCCAAGAACCACCTAGTCTGCTGCATCACCCTCTTCTCATCCCCACACATAACACTCCTCCTCACCTTCTCAACCCCAACCACCGCATCCCCCCTCGACCCTCCTCCGCCAACAACCATACCACTCGAGCACCAGACCTGCCCAAATCTCCCTCTTCCCAGCCCGATCCTGATCGCCGACAACCTCCGAGCAGCTCTTGACGCCGAAGACAGAATCGACATTGCAAAAGAGCCGCCTTTTTGCTCCAAAGCTCTCGACTTTATGCCATTGAACGATTCCGGAATCCAAAAGGCTGTCGCCTTAGGGGAATTCTGGGATCGGGAAGCTACCAGGTGTGATTGCCGCAGCAGAAATCTAGGGTTTGGGTTTGGGATTGTTCTACACGGCACTCGCTTGGGATGGGGAGGGGAATCCGCATGGTTTTTTATTCCTCCGATCTTTCTGCTCTCTGAGGTGAGAAATTTCGATATGGTTTCTCTGGGCTTATTTGCAAATGAGTCCCTTACCTTTACGATTTTATTTAGAACAACATATTTAATGGGTTTGTAAATGGTTCTGAGGGATTTTGAAGTAGACTCGAAGGTCTACACCTCATGTTTAATGTGCAATTTTTGGTATGTGTTTGATGGGTCCATCGGAGGTCCCAATTCTGGATAACGAATGGGTAGGACACAGGAGAAGTTTACTGAAATCAAGAATTTCGGTATACCGATTTTAGTTCGGCATATCGTTTTTCTGTCAGTATTTGATCAGAGACCCTAATTGAGTAGACCGAAAATGATCGGTTTTCCATTTCAGGGAATTTCGATCTATCAAAGGTATTTCAGTCCACCGAAGTAGGGATTTTCGGTCGACCGAATTCGAAATTCGGTCGATCGTTCTGGGTGTTTGATGCCCAGTTCGGTATATCGATCTGGTTCGGTCTACCGAACCTGATCCCTAGTCCATATAAAATAATGATCATGAAAAATGTAAATAAATGATTTTGAATGGATAATGAGCATGTATTAATAAAGTTTTCTCCATGTGAATGACATAGAGGAATATAGAATTCAATAAATGAAATTGAATATGGTTTTGGGCTTGAGACCCCCCAAAAATGAAAAAAAGAAAGATAAGTGTTTGGTTAATGTAGTTTTTGGACATGAGATCCAATAATGGATATGAGTGCATAATTTTACATGGTTTTGAGCCTAGGACCTAAATGGAGGGTCGTGTGTTGCATGGGAATGATCCCTTGCAGAGAAAAGAAAATAAATGATGGTTTTGAAAAGAAAATCCAAGAGTTTTGAAAAGGAAATGATAATGTGTTCGGGAACTACGAGGAGTTGGTGTCGACAATGTGGTAAGAGAATGATACTCCAATGGAACTTATTTATTAAATACAACTGTGGTTGTTAGTGTCGGACCACGAGGGGTTACTGTCGACAAATTGATAAGATATCAATTGTCAGATATGACCGTGGTCACTAAGGTTGAGATTGTGTAGGCTGAACCTGGGTATATGAATCAGGTATTCGGGTCACCGATGGGACGTCAGAAAAAAACGTATTCCCGTGCATATGAATTGAAATTGAGGCCTGTTGGCCGGAGCGGTGTCCTCCCACATGGGGAACTTCACCACGGTAATGCAGGGAGGTAAGGGAAATGGTGTATTCACCTACTACTTGTGTGCCTGGTTACCTCTGATCAAGGTAATACTAATAAGAAAAGTAAAAATAAAATGTGTGTTTTTAGCTAGAGTGAGACATGTTTTGTCTTTAAATTCTAGCAAGGAATATGTGTAACCATGCCGGTGAGGATCGCAAAGACAATGCGAAAATCGACAAAGTTACGGCAGAAAAAAAAAAAAAAAAAAATGCAAATGCAGGAGTCGCCACCTAGTCTATTATGGAAGACGAGGAAAACCAAATAACACATGAAAAATCATGCAAAACAATAAGGAAGGTCTATGAAAACCAGAAAGATGTGGGTAAGGATCCCTGTTACGTA
>JAMKQA010029885.1:0-14561 GCA_024699735.1 Posidonia australis
GATTTTTCTATATCTTCATGAGGTTTTTGTGATGAATTTACTTGTCTTCCTTGTTAGATGCTCTCCATGCACACCTACATATTTGTTTGCAAGCATGTTTACTTTATCTCTAGCATAGAAATTTGCACTATATCGCCTGCATGAGCAATCTTTTCCTTATTATATTCTTGGTATGATCATCATTTACGTGTTCTGTTGGGTTTGCTTGTTCCATGTTTGTATCCTTTGCATTTTGCATGTGTTCTTGCCATAAACCCATTTTAGTCATCTTGTTTTTAATGATAATAGATAGCTATGATCAGATGCATCCCATCATGCTTTTATTGCTCGCATGAATCAACTTGCATTGGCACAAATCACCCATCCTTATTTTGGGTCGGGTTCTGAATCAGATTGCAGTCTGATTCAGATTTTCTGGAGAGCACCTATACGGCGCACCAGAGTGGCGCACCTCTCCGGCGCACCACTTTGGTGCCCCATTCAGGGGCACCAGACTGGTTAGAGAATAAAACATTCACTTTTGCATATCTGCTTGCATGGTTTTCTGAATGATTCTGAGCTTGATTCTTTTACTGCTTGTTCTTTGATATTCCATGGTTTTGCATGCATGTTTTCGGTTTAAAGTGAGATTGTTTCCTAGTTGTTTTCTCCCTTTGGATAATCAGTCCTTGGTCAGAATCTGGTAGGCTGGTTGCACCTTACTCCAACATGGAGAACCTTATGCATCAGCCCATGATCCAGTGGCATGGCTGAATCCTGCATCTTTCATTTAGCATGCATAGGGTGTGATCTTGTGTGAGGTTACCAGTCCTTGAGCACAAGGTCCACAGGTCATTGCACTTGCATTTCTTTCAATTTTAAGGCATGTTTTCCAAGTTTTGCGAAGGATTTTACATGGCATGATTTTCCAGAATGCATTCCCATGTGATATGGCACTACATGGATTTCTGTTTTCCCTTAGCTCATCGTTCTGGCCCACATAGGAGCACATAGGTGGCGCACCAGACTAACGCACCAGTCTGGCGCACCAAACAGGCGCGTCAGCCTGTTTTCAGTAGCACATAGTAGGTTTTCATATGGCTTTTAGCATGCTTTCTCGACATGATTTGCTTCTGGATTTTTCCTGGTTTTCTTCCATGATATATCAGGAAGGCATAGCTCTGTTTTTAACCATTTCCATGCATGTTAGATTGCATTTGGCATATTGCAAAGCAAGGATGAAAAATCAAAATTGATATACCTTTGATTTTATTCATGCAGTGATTTTGCATCGACACTTGACCCGACATACGAGTGATACTTCTGAGTATTAGGACACACCCCTACACATCATGCACCCGTATTTTAGACACCACACATTAGCATGGCATGGCATATCGCCCTCGGGCGTACAGCAAAGGTTGAAAAGCCGATATTTCATAAGCAAATGAGAAACCAATAGAAGACCGATTTATCAGGCGTACGAGGGTGCCTAATACCTTCCTCGTGCGTAACAGGGATCCTTACCCATTTCTAGTTTATGACCTGCTTTTCCATTGCATGGGTTGCATGTTTTATATGGTTTTCCTCGTCTTCCATTTTAATAGACTAAGTTGCGACTCCTGCATTTGCATATTTATCTTTATTATTTTTGCCATGACTTTACCGTCCCTCATGCATTTTGGCCTTTCACGTCAAAATCCTCGAGGCTGTCGCCGGCATGGTTACAGGTGGTATACCTAACTTCACAATCATTGAACTTCTTGCTCAAGTAGTACACCGCCCTTTCCTTTCGGCCTGTCTCATCGTGCTGACCCAGTACAATGCCCATGGAGTACTGTGTAACTGATAAGTAGAGGAGGAGTAGCCGCCCCGGCGTCGAGGGAACCAGGATTGGTGGCCAGCCTATCATCAGTTTGATCTTGTCGAAGGCGGCTTGGCACTCCGCATTCCAGGTAATCTGAGCATTTTTCCTTAGGAGCTTGAAGATTGGCTCGCATATGGGGGTGAGTTAGGCGATAAACTGGCTGATGTATTGTAGACGCCCGAGCAAACCTTAGACCTCTTTCTCTATGGCTAGAGGTGGCATATTAATGATAGCTCTGGCTTTATTGGAGTCGATCTCAATTCCCCTTTGGCTGACTATATACCCTAGGAGCTTTCCTGATGTCACGCCAAACACACATTTGCTGGGATTTAGTCGGAGCTTAAACTTCCACAGGTAGTCAAACAACTTTCTCAGGCAGGTGAGATGGTCGTTGGACTCCATGGATTTGGCAATCATGTCGTCTACGTACACCTCGATGTCCTGGTGCATGAGGTCATGGAAAAGTGCCGTCATTGCCCATTGGTACGTAGCGTCGGCGTTCTTGAGTCCAAACGGCATTACTCTATAGCAAAAGACCCCCAAGGGGTGATGAATGATGTTTTCTCCATATCCTCTTCTGCCATTCTGATTTGATTGTAGCCTAAAAAGCCATCCATAAATGCTAACATTTTGTGCTCTGCGGTGTTGTCCACCAGTACATCGATGTGAGGTAGTGGGAAATCATCCTTCGGGCTCGCTTTGTTGAGATCTCTATAGTCAATGCACATGCGAACCCATCCGTCCTTTTTCGGCATTGGAACCACATTGGTCAGCCATTTTGGGTAGAGGACGACCATTTGGAATTTAACCTAGTGTTGCTTCATGATTTTCTCTTTTAATTTGAGAAGCCACTGCAGGCGCCATCTTCTGAGTTTCTGCTTGACTGGCTTGGCGTCCGGCTTCAACGGCAGGTTGTGCACCACTACCTCAACATCTAGTCCGACCATATCATCATAACTCCAGGCAACGACAACACTAAACTCCTTCAAAAATGTGATAAAATCTGCCCTTGCCTGTGGTGACAATTTGGCATTGATGCGGACCTCCTTAACATCGCCTGGTGCGTAGATGTTCACCACTTTCGTGTCCTCCTTGACGTGCAAATTTGGTCCTTCTAGATCATCGTCTTGAGGATGGAATTCTGGTGCATCTTCTGAATCATCGACGTCCGTGTCATCCTACTCCCTGTATGCTATCAGCTCTGATAACAACTCCTCTTGAAATACCATGTCGGTGACATCAAATGAAAGGATCTGCTCCAACTCTTGCCCCTATTTACACTTGAGGAGGGTCACGCTAACTCTGGTACCCTTGTAACTGCACTATGCGGGCTCCAATCCTGTGCTCTTCTACTCTACTACGGTGCTAGCCTGTTCTTCTCCTTCTTCTACAGTACTTCTAATATATTTTTTTTTGGTATTTTTTCTGATTTTTTTGGGTTTTCTGTACTATTTACAATAGTCCCCCCCTGACGGTCGTCTGGTCGGTGACCACACTAGGGGTTGCTCTACGGGCTCTCTGAAAAGCCTACTCATGGTGTTTTTTTTTACCCCACACCTATCTAAAGGCGAGGCTTGTGCTGCACATATCATCTAGACCCGCCTCCCAGCTGCTCGAAGATCATCTCCTCTAGTCTAGTCTTGACTATTCTGCCATCCTCCACAACCATGATTGCTAGAGGACCTCTGTGATTCTGGGGCGGGGCGAGCTCTGGCTCTGATGCTACTGCCTTTCCTTTCCTCTTCCTGTGCTCTTTGGCTGCGTCTTTTGCCAAGACCGCCAATTGTTCCTGGAATAGCACTTTCAGGTCGTTGAGCACTGTGTCTACATGGGCCTCGACGACTGCACACTCCTCCTCATCCGAGGCGAAGTCGACATAATTAGCGTAGCATTTTGGTGGCACTAAAGGTCTGGGATCAGGAAGGGCCAGGATATTACTACTGCTGTACTACTACATCTGGGCTGCTACTATTGTGACTGAGGCTGACTGTGTTTATGATACTACTGTGACTGTGACTGGCGGTGATACTGCTATGACTGAAAATGGCTGTGGTAGTGATACTACTGCTATGATTGGCTGTGGCTGTGATAGTGCTATGACTGAAACTAGTTGTGGTTGTGATACTACTGCTGTGACTGGCTGTGGTTGTGATACTACTATTGTGACTAGCTGTGGCTGTGATACTACTGCTGCTGGGGGTAGCAAACCTAGACAAGGAGAGGCTAGGACTGCTACCTGTCGCTGCTCTGTTCTGCCTGCGTGGTCTGGCTCAACTGTGCTCAAGGTATCCTCATCTGAGTAATAGTCCTCGATGCAGACCCACTCGATGTCTTCTACTGGACTCTGCTGTTGCTGCACTGCAATGACTGGGGACGGATTCCTGTTCGGGTCCATCACACCTACACTAACGAAGTTAGTCAAATCCCAAAGGACAAACAACCTTCGATGCCTACGCGCACCTCGTTGTGGTCCTTGGTATTGGAGTCCTTCACGATCTCTTCTTTCCTCTGCCTCAACGGGCTCTGTGATCCCTTGACCATATCACCCAAATGGTGCTCCCTTCTTGTATCCCCATCGGTGACAAAGGTTCTCAATCATCAACTGAGGGTGGCTGTGAACAGACAAGAAGCTAACACACTTGAACTCCAGAACAAAATTGATCGGTTCGAAGCGATTAACACAATAAAGGACATCCGATGGCTTGGGATCAAAGTGGACAGTCTGTAGGTCGATCGAAGAGATTGTGTCAACCTCGTCCCTCTCGAAGTTTTCTACCATGACCACAACAATGTCATTGCCATAGTAGAACTTGATCATGCGGTGCAGGGTTGACAGGATGACTTGATGTTTGTGCAACCAAGGGCGCCCAAGCAGGAGGTTGAAAGCGGGCTCGAGATCAACAACGTAGAACTCGATGTCGAACTGAGCTGGACCGACAGTCAGAGGAATGACCAAAACCCCCAATGCGTCGTGGTGCGTGTTGTCAAAAGACGTCATCCTTTTGACAGTTGGCGTAATGTCTTCGGCTTTGAATCTAACTTTGCTTGCGGTGCACAAGGGGTAGATGTTTAGACCTACGCCGTTATCAACCAGTGTCAAGGGGATGTGGAACTTCTGGAACTGCACTGTGACGAACAGCGGTTGGTTGTGATTGGTTTCCACCGAGGGCAACTCCTGGGACGAGAAGGAGATGACCCGGGCGTTGTGATCATGCCTACCATGTTCTCAAGGGTTGTGGGCTTAATGGTGGGGGATACATGGGCCGCCTGGAATACCCTGAGGAAGGATTCCCAGTGCTCGGCTAAGGTGTGGATGAGGTCCCAAATGGATATGTCGGCTTTAACCTTCTTGAGTTGGGAGGTGAGATCATCTAGGGACTTATTGGTAGCACTGGTGGAGAAGGGACAATCTAACATCAAATCCTATGCCAAAGCTATAGGACAAGAGAACTGGAATTGGCCTTTGCAGACTATAGGTGGACTCAGAGGAGAGAGATGCATGCTCCTATATGGTTCAATCATGCAATATGCTTTTGTGTCTTTTACTTGCATTTTATTAACCAGAGGGGAAGAGAGTTTGAATTGGTCTCTAGTTTTGCCTTATTAATTGTTTCTTTGAGTTTGTGTGTTTTATTTTGAACCAGGAGGGGAAGGCAAACATGTCTCTATTCTCCAAGTCATGTTAGATGCAAAAAGGGAAGAAAACACACAAGGCAAACAAGAAAGCAAACAACAAGCAAAAGGCATGATCATGGCATGTGCAAGTGTCGTGGTATCATGGTAGTGAAAAGATAAAAACATCAAACACATCATAAGGCAGGTATCATGGCATGTGCATTGTGATGTGGTTAGATTATTTTGGTGTAATGTAAAACATGCATCATCCATAAGGCATAACATATCAAGTGCATACAAGAAAAAACATGCAAGCGAGAAAGCACCGAAAATGAAAACTGAAGTTTGTCTTTTCCCTAGCGGAGTCGCTAGTTCCTGTGACAATGTCGAAACCGACCTCTCACTGTGAGAGAGTGCGTGCAAAGGACCGAAAAGGTCACGGCAAAGTTGGTGAATCCGAGGAAGGATGCTCGACTCGAAAACACCGGATGAAAACACAAAAGGGAAAAGAAAATGATAAGGACAAAAACGGAGTCGCCACCTAATCATTTTAAAATTGAAAAGACAAGGAAAACCAGATGCGATGAAATGCGAAAAAACAATGCAAAATGAATGCAAATGTATGCGTGAATGTGTGTGGATGCTCCATGCCTAATGGATGTAACACATTGGTCATTGCGGGTCAAAGAAAGGGTAAAGACTCTTGTTACGCATGGGGAAGGTGTACCCCTATACGCTTGAGAAATCGGTCTTTCTAGGCTTTTACTAGCTTATGTGTTGTCGAATGCAAATGATCATGTATGCTTGCTAGGTCTAAGTGTATGTATGCCATATGCTATGCTGATGCAAATGATGTGAGGGGCAAAAATGATATGACCTAAGTGTGCTCAGAAACACTATGTGAATCCTAGACCATCGGTCAAAAGGATCCGACATAGTAATCGTCATCGCCCCTAAATGCAAGTATGTCATGACGCATGAGGTGAATGTCATGGTGCATGAGAAGGATTTAAGGCAATGTTGTATAATGATATGAATGTATGTGATGCCAAAGGGAGTAATATGGTGTATCATGCATGATGGTATAAGTTATATGCATGATAAGTGTAGATGCAAGTGCATGTGCTTGGATGCATGGATATGTAGTGGAATGGATGGGATAAGCGGGTAAGGGCCCAAGCTAGCTGCCTGTTCTGTCCTTGGTAGACCTGCGAATGTCCACCATGCAAGTCTATCGCGCAATAGGGACACAACTGTCGGAGACAGAAAAGGGCAGCAGACCGGTTACTTTTGCCCCACTTCAGAATGATGTATGTTGATGCGAAAGGCTAAATGGGTGCATGGGGACCTAGACGGGACTGCCATGAATGTATGTATGCTAAGAATTATGCCCTAGGATGCGTGGATATGTGACAATAGATTGAATGAGGTGGGTGGTGCCAGAACTCAGCCCGACAGTTTGTTATGTTCCTAACGCAATCGCACAAGTCTAGCGCGCAACCACGACGCGCCCGCCGGAGACAAAGCTTTGTCGACTGGCATACCCGCATGCCGTGATGCAAAAATGCTATATGATGCGTGAGAAGCTAGAGAGGAGGTCGGGGAACATTCCTATATGCTTGAATATGCAAATGGCCATGTGGATGCCTCCACCCACCTACGTCGCTGGAGTTGGGTTTCAACGTTGCCAGAGGTGGAGGGGATGACGGAAATGGCATGTATGACATGATGAAATGGGATGCAAACATGCTGAGGATGACATGACTGACAAGCTGGTTAAAAACAAGGAAGAAAAACAGGCTTATGGCAAGGAGGGAAGATTACCTGTATGTGGTGGGTGTCCTCTCCAGCGGCGACTCGCGTCAACTGCTCCGGTGGCGTCGGTGCTCGGGGCGACGGAGGCAGGCTCGGGGGGTTGTGGTGTTAGTGTTGGTTTCTAGTTGGAGGTGGAAGTGGTGATGGATGGAATGCAAGTTTGCTCAGGCGAGAGGGGAGGCTCTGCCAAGAGACAAGGACTTGTGCTCTGTCACAAGGCCCTGGATGCAAGGCCAAGAGGAGACGTCATGGTTGCTCTGGATGGTTGGAAATGTAGAGGGTGGCCGAAAATGTGGTGTGGTGGCGATGGTGGATGCCAAGGGATGGCTTGAGCTCCGGAGTTGGGTTCCAAAGAAGCCTGCCATCCCAGGAGTGGCAAAAGCGAGCCAAGAGAGAGAGTTGTGATTGAAAGGAAGTCATTGTGGAGGAAGTGGTGGCATGTGCAGGCAACTGGCAAGGCAGGGGTTGCCGGCTTGCTTAGGCGGTGGCAGGGCATGAGCGGCAAAAGTAGGGTGGCAGGGCATGGTTGTGGCTTTGCGTAGGCAACGAGGCATGGTTGTAGCAGGGCATGGTGCAGGCACGTGGGCGGCAAGGCATGGCTGCAATAGGGCATGGTGGTGGTAGGGTGTCAGGCACGCGAGGTAACAGATTGGACGACGTGGTGTCGTGGCTTGTACGAAGTACGACGATAGCGACGGGTCGAGCGGCTTGCATGGGACAGCCTTGATCATCACGCGCATCCACGTCGTGTGACTAGGCCGCACGACCGGGTCGCGCATCCCACTGGCACAGGGCACACGGGCTGGGTTCTGGTGTTGGGCCTGGTTTAAGGGTAGGAGGGTTAGTGTTTAGGGTAATGTAGGGTGTTTAGGTTGGTTTTAGGGTATAATGGGGTTTGGAAGGGATGAAATGCCTCATTGCCGCTAGAGCGCGCTCCTCCAGAGAAATCCACTACGAATGGCTGCCAAAATGGGGTGTCTACACCCATCTTACAGGGACAAAATAAACCAATCCAGAAAACCACTGCATTAAACTACATTTTCCAAAAATCCAGGAAAAATCCCAAAAATGCCTGGCAGATCCGCGCATGTGGAGCGCACGTCTGGCCCGCGCCCATGGCACTTTCATCTGAATGCCAACAGAGCCTGGACCAGGGGTCAGAACTGTTGTCGAACCCACGCATGTGGCCTGTGCAATCGGCCCGTGCCCCTAGTTTTCTGTTAGAATTCAGGCAACCAGTATCAGGGCACTCGGAAATCGCCCGGGGTGGGAGCTTCGATCGAACTCCCTAAACAACCACCAAAAAACTCGAATAAAACATATGTGGTAGACCCTCGAGTCTACCCCAAAACCCAAGAAACAAAACCAAAATCTATTCACCATGCATCAAGATATAAAATCGCAAAGGCAGAAGGGTCGAAATAACCCAAATCACACCAACCGCCATAAATACCCATAATGCCACAATAAATTCCCAAAAATTCTAAAACATTAAATTTAGCCTAGGTTACATGCATCCTAGGCATTTCTACCATTTTACATGATTTCTACACATTAAAATGGGGATACATACCTGAAATGAGCTTCGACGATCTCCGACCGACTCTGATAAATTCCAGCGAACTCCGGCAGCCCCGCATGTCAACCAACACCCCATGACTTTTGGGACGTCGCTCCGGAGCCTCCTGCACCGCCACGAGCCGCCGCAAGCCACCACATCCTATCTCCCACTCTCAAGCACTCTCTGTCACCTGCACCCACCCGAGACAGGAAGGAGTGAAGAAGAAGATGGAGAAGGAGTGGAGGGGGAAAAGAGAGGAGGGAAGGAAAAGAGGGAAGAAGGTTGGGGCTCCGGTGCGTTAGAGATGACTTGCCTCAAGGACGCGTTATATACTCGGGGGAGGAGGTCATAGTGCACCTGCCCACCAACCTCCGACACGTGCATACTAGCCAGTCTCTAGCCACCCTCCAACCTCGCCGCACACAGCTCAACAACCAGCTCCAAGGCACGAGCCAACGGCTCCCAGCAACAACAACTCAACCACCGGCCACAACCAACAGCCCACGAGCATGGGCCCCACGCAGACCCACACCCAGGCCCACAAGCACTGTGCCACAATGTATTGTGCCAACCACACACAGGGACATGCAAATAAAAGCTAGCCCACGAGGCCCAACCCCAAAAGCACAAAACCACACCACGGGCCTCGGAACGGTATCACCCATCTAGGAATAAAATTCATAAAATGTAAATAATTACATGATGAATTTTACAGGTGTTACATCCTAACCACCTTAAAAGAAGATTTCGCCCTCGAAATCACTAGGCGAAAAGGTACGGGTACTAGGCTAGGATGGCTACCTCACGTTCCCACGTGGCCTCCTCGGCTCCATGATGCCGCCACCGCACCAAGACCAGTGGAATCACCTTATTCCGTAGCACCTGCTCCTTAAGGTCAACATTCTCGACAGCATCCTCCATAATGGACAGATCTTCCTGGAGCCCTTCTGGCTCAACTGGGATCACATGAGAAATGTCAACCAGGCACTTCCTTAGCATGGAGACATGAAACACGTCGTGCATGGACGACATCTCTGGTGGTAGATCCAACCGATAAGCAACCTCATCGATCCTTTGGGTGATCGGGTACGGGCCAATACAACGAGGGCTCAGCTTGCCATGCTTCTCAAATCGCATGACACCCTTGGTCGGCGACACCTTCAGGAACACATAGTCCCCCACTAGAAATTCTAGCGGTCTCCGCCTCCTGTCAGCATAGCACTTCTGCCGACTCTGTGCAGCCCACAGCCTACTCCGGATCAGATTCACCTTGTCCGCATACAACTGCACAAGCTTCGAACCAATCAACTGACGCTCGCCCACCTCGCTCCAGCAAACCAGCAATTTGCATGGCCAATCGTATAAAGCTTCGTACGGTGCCATCTCAATGCTCGAGTGATAACTATTGTTGTAGGCAAACTCAATCAGCGGCAAATGGTCCTCCCAACTCTCTTGAAAGTCTAAGGCACAAGCTCTAAGCATATCCTCCAGCGTTTGGATAGTACTCTCTATTTGACCATCCGACTAAGGATGAAATGCCGTACTATAGTTGAGCACGGTGCCAAAGGCCTCCTGCAAAGTTCTCCAGAACCTTGAGGTGAACCTCGTGTCTCTGTCCGATGCGATGGACACCAGAACATCATGCAGCCTCACCACTTCGAATACATACAACTCCGCTAGGCAGTGCATCAGAAGCTTCACTCGAATGGCTAGGAAGTGAGTAGACTTGGTCAACCAATCCACGATCACCTACATGGTGTCGTTCTTCCTCTGAGTCCGCAGCAAACTTGTCACGAAGTCCATCGAGATGTGCTCCCACTTCCACACAGGAATATCCAACGACTGCAAGGTCCCTCTAGGTCTCTAGTGCTCTGCCTTGACCAACTAGCAGGTAGTACACCTTGCCACATGATCAGCAACATCCCTCTTCATGCCAGGCTACGAAAAGTTCCGCTTCAAGTCTCGGTACATCTTCGTACTCCTAGGGTGAATAGTGTACCTAGACTGATGCGCTTCATCCAACATCCTCTATCTGGCCTCCTCATGCTTGGGCACATACAGACGCATATCATATCTCTACTCTCCATATGCCCCAAAAGAGAAATAAGGCTCTCCACCAGCCTCCAACTTCTCAAACACAGCCTGAACAAACAAATCTAGCTGCTAACAGGCGACAATAAACTCTAACAGCTTAGGGCGAACAGACAGGTTGGCCACCCAGGCATCAACCGTCCCCCGAGCTTGCTGCCTCGGCCTGCAGCTCACCAGATCCTCCAACATGGTCCACTCCTTGACCATCAGGCTCGTCATCATGTGCGTACGTCGACTCAAGGCATCGACGACCACGTTGGCCTTGTTGGGATGGTAGGACAGGCTGAAATCATAGTCCTTCAGATACTCCACCCAACGGTGTTGCCTCAGGTTGAGGTCTCTTTGTGTGAAGATATACTTCAAGCACTGATGATTGGTGAAGACCTTAAACTGCTCCCTATAAAGATAGTGTCGCTAGATCTTGACAGCGAACACTATGGCAGCCATCTCCAAATCGTGGGTCGGGGTGGTTCTTCTCATGATCCTTCAGCTGGTGTGAAGCATAAGCGATAACGTTGCCATGTTGCATCAGAACACATCCTAACCCAATATCACTGGCATCACTATACACAGTGAAGCGGCCACTTCTAGAAGGTAGAGTCAACATAGGGGCAAAAACCAGGCAAGACTTCAATTCTTGGAAACTTGCCTCCCAATTCCAGTCCCAGCAAAAAGGAACTCCCTTCCTGGTCAACTCTGTCAAAGGCACGGCTATGGAGGAGAAATCCCTGATAAACCTCCTATAATAGCCTGCTAGACCCAAGAAACACCTAATCTTCGTCACAATCCTGGGTCGCTCCCAACTACTCATTGCCTCAACTTTGGTAGGATCCACTTTGATGCCTTCTCCAGAAATCAAATGGCCATGGAACATGACTTCACTTAGCCAGAACTCACACTTGGAGAATTTGGTGTACAGTTGATGACACCTTAGAGTATCCAATACCGCCCTTAGGTGCAAGGTGTGAGTCTCAACATCCGAGAAATAGACCAACATGTCATCAACAAAAACCACAACGAACTGGTCTAGAAAAGGGCTGAAAATCTTGTTCACCAGATCCATAAACGCAGTCGGTGCATTGGTCAAGCCGAAAGGCATGACCGTGAACTCGTAATGCCCGTACCGCGTCCGAAAAGTAGTGTTCTGAATATCTGAGTCTTGTATCCTCAACTGGTGATACCCCGACCTTAGATCATTCTTTTGAACACCGATGCAGACTACAACTGGTCGAACAGGTCATCAATGCAGGGCAAGGGATACTTGTTCTTCACCATGATCTGGTTCAGCATCTGATAATCTATACACAGTCGGAGTTGCTAGACAAGGGATACCAGGTCGAGTTCCTGTGACCATGCTGGTGGAACCCTGCACGGCTCCTCTAGGTGCGTGGAAGCACATGAGGAGTCCCGATACAGTCACGGCGAAGATGGTGAATCCGGAGAAGAAGACTGGGCTAGGAAACACCATGGAAACATAAGAAAAGGATAAGGAAAAGGAGTCACCACCTAGTCTCTTAATGGCAAGACGAGGAAAACCAAACACAAAGGAAAAACTAAAAGAAATCAAGGCAAAGAAAACGTATGCATGCTTCGTGCCTAATGGATGCAACACTTGACCATTGCGGGCCAGAGAAAGGGTAGGAATTCTTGTTACGCATAGGGAAGGAGTTAGGCACACCCGTACGCCCGAGGAACTCGGTCTTTCTAGGTTTCCTGCTTGTTAATGGTCTATTGTGTGTATCCTTGTCTACTCTAAATGCACATGCTTAAGATGACCATGCCAAATCAAAGAGAAGAAATGAATAAAAAAAGGAAAAATGATAATCCAAGGGACAGTGTAGCATTGCAAATGCCACTTTACTGTACGCCCTTAGGCGATGAGGAAAATCGTGATAATTGAGAATACTCGAAAAGCAGCACATAAATCAGCAGAAACTTGAAGAAATCCAAGAAAATCAAATTAGAGAAAATAATCCTCATTCGGATCATTGTCGGCATTATCAAGCTTGTTAATGTACGCCCTCGGGCGATGGAAAACCAAATTAAATCAAAATCGTGAAAGTCGAAAGAAATCCGAGAAACAATGGGAAAATCAAGTTTGAAATGAGTTAGAAATGTGTGTAGGATGCGAGGAAGAAGACCTGAGAAACTATGCATGAAAAGGGGAACAAAATGTACAAAATGCATGTGTGAGTGAAAAATGTAAATTCCTTGGGCTTTTGTGCAAAATTCACATATTCTGAATGAAGACTGAAACTCTGGGGCTAAATCATCAAAAATATATAGGAAAACACATTTTATGTAATTCTGAAGAAGTTAGGGATCAAATGTGCAAAATTGTGCATTTTTGGTCAAATTCAAGATTCTTAGGGTTTAATATGCAATTTTGTCAGTAAAGCATGTATTTAATGTAATTCTGAAAAAATTCAAGGTTAAATGTGCAAGATAAAGAGTTTATGTTTGAAAACAGGAAGTTTTAGGGACTGTTCTGCAAATTTACCCTAGAAAACATACATTTAGTGTGAAATCAGTGAAATTCAGGGTTTAAAATGCAACTTTGAATACATTTGAGTAAATATTTGAATCTCCAGGGTCTAATTGGCAATTGTGATAAAAAAACATGCATTCAGAACAATTTTAATAAAGTCTAGGGTTTTTTGTGCAAAATGTTGGACTTAAAATGAATAAAAAGTTAATCAAAGGATTTACGTCAAATTTTAAAGCCTGGAAAACATTAATAAAAAGGTATAAGGGTCGCACTGCAATTTTTCAAAACAAACATTATTAAAATGATTTTAAAAACATATGCAAGGACCTAAATGTAAGAAAAGAAGGACCTTAATGTAAGAAAAGAAGGACCTTAATGCAATAAAAGTAAAATCCAGGAATTTATTCAAATGAAACTATTATTTTTATTGCCTTGGCAAACTCGCACATGTGGAGTGCGTGTCTGGCCAGCGCCCCTAGTACTTTTGTCTGAACTCCAACAGAACCTAGACCAAGAGCCAGAACCGCTATTGAACCCACGCATGTGGCCAGCGCAATCGGCCCGCGCCCCCAATTTTCTATCAGAATTCAAGCGACCTACGACAGGGCACCCAAAATTTGTCCGAAGTGGGAGCTCCAATCGAACCCCCCAAACAATCCCCAAAAATCACAAATAAAACAAATGTGGTAGACCTTTGAGTCTACTCCAAAACGCAACAAACAAAACTGAACTCCATTCACCATGCATCAAGATATAAAATTGCAAAAACATAAGGGTCAAAATGACCCAAAACACACCAACCGCCATAAATACCCATAAATACCACAATAAATTCCCAAAAATTCTAAAACATTAAATTTAGACAACATTACATGCATCCTAGACATTTCTACCATTTTACATGATTTCTACACATTAAATTAGGGATACGTACCAGAAACGAGCTTCAGCGACCCTCCGACTGACTCCAGTGAACTCCAGCGACCCCACACGCTCACTGCCGCTCCACGACCTCAGGGTCCCAGGCAACCACGAGCCACCACAGCGCCTCCACTTCGCTCTCTCTCTCTCTCTCTCTCTCTCTCTCTCTCTCTCTCTCTCTCGCTCTCTCTCCCTCTCTCTCTCTCTCTCTCTCTCTCTCTCCC
>JAMKQA010029886.1:0-16214 GCA_024699735.1 Posidonia australis
AATAATTATGCTAGAAAGAAAGGATAGACTTACATGAAAAATTCTAGAGCCACGTCAAGAGATCAACACAAGATTTTCCATGTGTCAAAATATTGGGATAAACACGAGCCAACGAAGAAATTAAAAAAAAAAGTGATCCGGATGATCTAGGCACTTGGGAGGCGTTTAGAGACGATCTGACGCCTCCCAAGCGCTCAATCCGAAGGAAGATGACTCGGTCTTTGAGGCAGATGACGTGTACTTAGAAATATCTTGTATTTAATTTTGAAAATGTAATTGTGACGTCGGATTTGTCTCTGACGTAAGCAAATCCTTGTAAGTCTATAAAATGACCCCTTGTGTAGATCTAAGGGAGCTCCCATCTAGGTTTTAGACTTTGTTATTTTCTTGTATTTTAGGAGATCTAGAAGATCATCAGCGTAATTTCAGTTTCTTTTCAATAAAAAGTCATTTTTATTTAATTGTCTTTATGTCTCCCTCTTCCTCTTTTATTTTAATATTCTGTGTGATCATGCTTGGCTAATTTTCTAGATCTAGGGTAGAGATGAAGTTTATGTAGATTAGAATGTGTGATCATGTTTTCTTTTCTTTCTGTTTGTACTTCATGCAATGAGTATGTGAATTGAATGTATATTACATAAATCACTCATAGAATTGATAAACTTTGATAGACTAACATTGAGTTATCTTTTTAGTCTATGTTTAGGGAAGATTTAATTGGAGGTTGTGTATATAATATCAATTTAATCTGATATTATCTGATTTAACTTGGTTTGTATGTTTTTACTCCTAATCTTGATATTCTATGATACATATTTTAGCATATAGTTTATTCTTGTGTAGATAAAAATCATTAAATCAAGTTATTTAGATCAATAGAGAGGAAGGGAATAAACATGATCATGCATTCTCAATTCTATGTAAATGGATTTGAAGCCTTAGGTTTTAATTAATCTGTTTATTTCTTAAACTTTTAGATATAGTTTTAAACATTATCCCTCTTACATTTATTCTCAATAATTGATAATAATTTTTTGTTATTCTTAAAAACTTTTCTCTGTAGGATCGACTCGTATTTGCCGACGTACTACATTAGACGTCGTGAACTTACGGTAATTAAAACGAACACATCAGTCGACAACTACCTACTTAGACTGAGGTCTAGGGAGTTGTACTAGCAGGACCATGTGGTAAAAAAGTTGTAACACCCATAAATTTATTTTGTAATTATTTACATTATAATGAATTTATTCCTAGACGGGTGTTACTATTCTGAGGTCTGTTTGTACGATTTTGTGATTTTAGGCTTGGGCCTTGTAGGTTAGTTTCTGTTTGTGTGTTCCTGTGCGTGGTTGGCACTGTATATTGTGGCACTGTGCTTGTAGGCTTGTGTGTGGGTATGTGTGGAACTCGCATTGTGGGTCGGTTGTTGTGGCTGGTGGTTGGGATGTGGTCGGTGAACTCGTACGGAGTGTTAGTGGCTGAGACGCGTAGGTGCACATGCATCCAGCTACTGCCTGCTCAGGGCTTTATAAGCCGCTCGCACCATGCTCAGTCGCTCGTTGTCCGTCTCCTTGTTCTTTTTTCTCCTCCTCTTTGGCACCTTTCCTCCTCCACCTTTCCTTTCCTTCCTCTTCACCCCTTTCCTTCCTTCACCTCCTTCTTTTCCCCACCCGTCACCCCCATTCTCTTCCCCCCGCTGTTCCGTGCGTTGGCAAGAGAGAGAGAGTGTGTGAGAGAGGTGGAGGCTCTGTGGGGTTGGTCATTGGTATGGCAGGTGCTCCAGAGGTCAAGGAAGTTTCCGAGGACGTCGTGGTTGCCGGTTAGGGCTGTAAATGGGTCGGGTTGGGTCGAGTTAGAGGTCTATCCTAACCTTAATCTGTCCTTTCTTAACGGGTAACGGGTCGGGTTAATACCCGTCTTACAAAATTCTAGCCGCTATCCTACCCACTACCCATTAGAATAACGGATGATGGATAGGGTTAACGGGTGACTTTTTTATATTGTTAAAATCTAAATTTATATCATTTTATGAGTGATAGATAGGGTTAACGGGTGATGGATATTAGATAGGGTCAACGGGTGAATTTATTTTATTGTTTAATCCAAACAAATGCAACATCCGTGGTGTAAAACATAGAGATATTTATTTACTGTATGATCGGAAAATATTGCTGAAAAGACATCGTTTAACTCCCCTTGTTTGGAAATTTTCCTAGGTGTTAAACTAAAAACTAAGACATGATGTCATACCGCTATTAGAAGACTAAGTTGTCAGGAAATTGATTCAGACAACAGCATCAATAGAGAATGATATTAAGAACCGATCACGGGAACATTGATATCTTCTCATTCACATTGATATTGTATGGAATACCAGGTGGAAATCAGAAATGCCATTATTGATGAGCCTATTCTACTGTTTGGTGGTCTTTTCACTCATCAAAATTTCAACTGCAGTCAACTACCAAGCAAAACAGAGTTGTGAATCTAACCACAATCGGGAAGAAAATGAGAGAATAAACGACACAGAAATGTGCACCTTAAGAAAAAAAATCTTTCAAAAGGTGAGGGGGTGCGCAAAGATTTTTTACTAACAAATAATCTAGATGGCTTTACATTTGGAATGCTCATGACTAACAAAACATTATCTGATTTAACGGGTTAATGGGTTAATGGGTACCCGTAGTATGCTACCTTGACCCTGACCCACTAAATTTATGGGTTAGTGGGTGATGGGTTAACGGGTCAACGGGTATACAAAAGTTCTACCCTAATCCGTTCTTAACGGGTCGGGTTGACTCGGGTTAACGGGTTATACCCGACCCATTTACAACCTTATTGTCGGTGGAGGTTGGCGGCTGGCCAGATTGCACGTTGAGTTGAACAGCGACACTCCTCTGGTCCGGCGACTCTGGCTGCGTTGGTTCAAGGGCCTTAGTGGGCTGCGAGAGGGTGGAATGGGGTGGCCTGAAGGTGAGGAATTGCATGATTCTCTAAGGTTCGAAAGGGGGTGATCTCAGGCTCTCACTCCTGTGGTCTCCGGTGCTTCCTCTGCTTCGCATCTCCTGTTCCGTTCAGATGCTCTCCCCCCCTCTGGTGGTTTCTCAAGGCTTTATGGGGTGGAACAAGTGAGAAGGATCGTGGGTGATGGTTGTGGTTGGCTAGAACGTGGGAAGGAGGGAGTGGGGAATCGTTGCGGGGGGAAGAAGATACTGTAGATTTATTTTCGTGCTTTTCTAAGTTTTTAATCAAATGTGGTTTGGGTTGGGTTTGGTTTTTGGGCTTTTGGTTTTTTTAGTTTTTTGGTTTTGATTTTGGTTTTAGGTTTTTAGGGTTTTGTTTTAGTATTTTGGTTTTGTTTTAAGTTTTAGATTTTGTTTAAGTTTTAGATTTTGTTTTAAGTTTTTTTTAATTATTTGTTTAGGTGATTTTAATTAAATTTCGATTTTGTGATATTGAAGTTTAGTTGTTTTTAAATTAGGGTTTTTAGGGGTTTGAGTTTAATTTAGGGTTTTTTGTGATTTAATTAATGGATTTTAAATTAGGATTTTAAGGATTTTAATTATTTTAGGGGTTTTTTAGGGTTTTGGATTTTAATTAGAGTTTTTAGTTTAAATTAGGGTTTTTGGGTTTTAATTAAGGGTTTTTTGGAATTTTGGGTTTTAATTTTTTTTTTTTAGATTTTAAACATGGTTTTTAATTTAATTTGGGTTTTTTAGATTTCAATTAAGGTTTTGAGTTTAAATTAGGGTTTTTTGGATTTTAATTAAAACTTTGGGTTTAAATTAGGTTTTTTTTGGATTTTAATTAAAGTTTTCGATTTAAATAAGGATTTTTCAACTTAATTAACTTTTGGGTTTTTTTTGAGTTTAATTTAGGTTTTCCTTGAAATTAAATGGATTCAAGTGGTTTAAATGGATTTTATTTGATTTTGACTTTAATTAGAGTTTTCACTTGATTAACTTTGATTTTAAGTGGATTTAAGTGAATTTTTTTTAATTTTGGTTCTAATTAGGGTTTTACTTGATTAAATAGGATTTTAAATGGATTTAATTGAATTTTGTTTAATTTTGGTTTTAATTAGGGTTTTAAATGGGTTTAAGTGAATTTTGTTTAATTTTGGTTTTAATTAGGGTTTTTACTTGATTAATTAGGATTTTAAATGTTTTTAGGTTGATTTGTTTAATTTTAGCTTTAATTAGGGTTTTACTTAATTAATTTTGGTTTTAAATGTTTTTAGGTTGATTTTGTTTAATTTTGGATTTAATTAGTGGTTTTTGCTTGGATTAAGTTAGAGTGGGCTTAAGTGGGCTTAAGTGGGCCTTGTGGGCTTGAGTGGGCTTGGTGGGCTTGTGTGGGCCTAAGTGGGTTTAGGGTTTTGGTGGAGTTAGGTTTTAAGAGTGGTGGTTGCAACCAGAGCATTTTCCAAAGTCTACTGCCAAGTAATTGCAAAATCGGGGTATCTACATTGTCGCATATCAACAGTTGGTTTCGTTTGTTGAGGTTGTGTTTGGGAAGCTGGAGGTTGGTGGAAAGTCTCATTTCTTTGTTGGGGTATATGGAGAGTTGAGGTATGATATGCGTCTGTACGTGTCCCAACATGAGGAGGCTAGGCAGAGGTTGCTTAATGAAGCACATCAGTCTAGATACACCATTCACCCTAGGAGTACGAAAATGTACCCTCGGAGTCATGCCAAAGGGAGGAGGCTACAGCCATGTCAGGATAGTGAAGGCGTAAAAATAGGATAAAACGAAAAAGAAAAGGAGTCGTCGTCTAGTATTTTAAGGGAAAGACGAGGAAAACCACTAACAGGCCACAAAAAGTGAATGCATGGGATGCAAATATGCAGGCCAGATGTCTACTAACTAGAGGATGGGTAAGGATTCTTATTACGCACGGGGAAGGTGTTAGGTACCCCCGTACGTCTGAGAAACTCGGTCTTTCTAGTCTAATTCGCTTGCTAGAGATTGAATGAATGTTTACTATGCTTAAATTGTGCTCTAATCATGTTAATATGAATGCCAAGACAAGACTAGATGGATGTGCGAGATGGTACGTGTAAACTGCGAAGAAATTCACGCGAAATAATGAAACCACAAAATACAACACGATAAAGAAAATCACATGAAATGACGAGGTTTCTGGCAAGAAAGGCTCGGAAAATCATATAGGCCTCAAGAGAATCAAGAACTCATCAGAATTGTAGAAAATGTCATGGAAATCCGAACAGGAAAATTGCGAAGAAATCCACGCAAAACAGGTAAACTGTGACATGTGAAGAAATTCATATAAAATGACGGTATTTTTGGACAGAATGTTCTGGAAAACCACACTAATATCAAGAGCATAAAAAATGCGATAGACCCAAATGATTAAAATCGTAGAAAATATCACGGAAATCGAGATGGAGAAATTGCGAAGAAGTTCACGTAAAATAGGCAAACAACGACATGTGAAGGGAAACACATAAAATGACGGTGTTTTAAGAAAGAAAGCTCGAGAAAATCATACTGATATCAAAAAGATCAAAAGTAGGGTCAACCCAAGTCATCGAAATCACGGAAAAGGTCGTGAAAATAAAAAAGGAAAATAATCCGTGATGGGGCCAATGTGGCTCTTTTGGTCAATTAATGTACGTCATTAGGCAATGAAATCCAAATCAAATTGAAAAAAATCCTAAAATATGGAATAAATGTAGTTAAATCAAATATTGAACGAAGGAATCTGTAGACAGGTGGGAGAAAAAAAATCCATGGAAAAACTCATGAGATGCAGACTTATTCAAAAAGGATGGACTGATGAGTAAATGCTGCGAAAACAATGTAGAATGCATGAAAATGTACCTAAATGGGTAAAAGATGCTATGGAATGATTTGAATAAAGATTATGCATGACTTAGTACAATAACTAACATGTATGTTCATGAATTGATGACATAGGGGCAATTTGGTCATTTCAATGGTCAGGTGTGCTAAATACTTGTATGGGGATGATGTATGGTTTAAGATATGTCAAAATGTATGCAAGATGTCAAGAAAATGTTGTTTTTAGGAAAACATGTAGAGGACAAGGCTATAAAAACAATAAAATGATGTAAACACAATAAGGGACAAGTATAAGGGTTAAAACACAAAATTCACAAAAAAAAGGTGAAAACCTAGATTAAAATACATTCAGAGACTTCTATTCTAGTGAGTAGATAAGGATCAAAGGAAAATGTGGTACTGAGTTGTGTGAGAATTGTATCTAGATAATTTCCTGAAAATTCAGAGTATAATGTGCAAAATTCACAAAGAGAAGAAGATCATGGTTAAAATGTGCTTAAAAAGTCTTATCTTAATGTTATGATGAAAGATTTAAAGAAAATGTGGCTTTATGGTGTGACATGTGTAAAAATTGCAATTTTGGTAATTTCTTGAAAGTTTGGGGTCTATTGTGAAAAATTCACACATAAAGTGCAAATCTGACTAAAATGTGAGATTAGATATTCATTTATATTGCAAACATGATTTTTTGATGAAAACTCTATTCAGATGATAATTTACAAGCACATGTGATCAATGAATGTGAAACATACCAAAATGTGAATTAAAATACAATTAAAAGCTATGATTATTGATTTAAGAAAAGATTCAGGGGCTTGGACATAAATGTTCATGTCCAGAAAACATTATGGATTGAGTTCAGGGGCTGACTTGCAAAATTTTAGGACCAAAATGTAATAGAAATCAAGTTTTTTACATGATTAGTGTCATTATGGATGACTTCAGGGTTATGAATGCAAATTTTACAAAGAAAACTCATTTTTAAACATTTTGGGGGCTCAATGCAAAGCTTCAGGATTTAATTGCAAAGAAAACATGAATACAGGGGTTTAAATATGAAGAAACAAACATTTATGGGACTGAAAATGAAATTAAAATTAAATAGGACAAATCATGCAATATTTACAAGAATAATAAAGGAATAAAACTTATTTAAATCTTTAGGGGTTTAAACACAAAAACATAGGACCTAAATGTAATAAATAAGGACCTGGATGCAAAAAAGGACCTGGATGTAAAAAAAAGGATTTGGTTGCAAGACCTGAGGATCTAAAAAGAAATTCCAGGGACCTAAATGTAATGATAACTAGGACCTACATGCAATTAACGAAAACTATAAAAAATATCGTTAAATCCAACTATTTTGAAGATCACCAGTTGATCGTCGGCGCGGACTTCGGCGGACCTTCAGCGGTGGCTCAACGATTGGAGGGTTCCGACGATGGTCGGGGAAGTTGGAGGGAGGCACTGCGGAGCTCTCCAGCATATCTGGCGAGTCTGGTAGGGCCTGGGGTGCTCTCCTTGTCTCGGGCGTCGTTGAAAGAGTCAGTTGGCGCTGAGGACGACGACAGTGAGGTGGCTGGAGGTGGAGTAGTTGCTGGGACAGCACAGCGAGGACCGGAGGGGCATCGGAGGACCACGGGGAAACTTCCAGGAGCGTTGGGTTTGGTTGAGACTGGCTGAGTAGCTCCACCCATCTCGAACGCCGGCGATGGGTACGGGTGAGCTCGGGGTGGCGCTGCAGAGGCGGAGACGGTCGAGTAGGGTCCGAAGAGTCTTCGGCGAGTCACGAGGATGCTTCCAGAGATGACGGTTCGAGCTGGGAACGGTTGGAGGTCTTCACCTGCTCAGTGGGTCAACGGCGGCGGTCGGAGATTGCAGGGGTGTCGGCGGTGCTTCCCCTGGCCACAAGAGGCCAAGGAAGCCTCTCTTGAGTGACGAGGCTCAGAGAGGAGGAGCAGGAAGAGGGAGGAAAGGCCCCAGGGGTCTTTTCCCATCCCAGTAGGCCACAGCTAACTCCGGCGAAATACGACTGGAAGGCTCAACTAGTCCTAATGTAACTAAAAGAGATGAAAAATGAACTGAAGGGGGAGGATTACCTGGCTAGGCGTTGTTGTTCTTCCTGCGTGGCTGTCGGTGGTGCTCCAGTGATTACTCTGGCGGTAGTGGTTCGGGGTTTCTGGGTTGCAAATAGGTGGTGCGGGGGTGTTTTGATGGTGGCTCTGGATTTGCTAGATTGGCTGAGGCTCAGATGGGGGTCTGTCAGGCTCCCATCGGGTTTTGTCGGTGCTGCTCCTGTGTTCCCTCCGGCGATTGTGGTCTCTCCCCCTCTCTGTTCAGTTCCTCCGGGTCCCCCCTTCTAGTTGGTTTTTTTGGGCTTTAAAAAGAGGTGGTAGACGGCAGGTTGCTGGTGCAGCGATCGTGGCTTACGGTTGGCCTTTTGTGGGAAAGAAGAGTGGGTGCGGGAGAAGAAGGAACTGTAGCATTATTTTTTTCCCTAAGTTTTTAATCAGGCTTGGTTTGCACTGGGCCTATGGTTTGGGTTTTTGTTTTTTTGGGTTTTTTCTTTGTTCTTGCTTTTAGGGATTTTTTAAGGAGTTTTGGGTGTTAGATTTAGGTTTTTAATTGGGTCTTGATTAAATTTGGTTTTGTGATTTTTAATTGATTTTGTGATTTTTAAGGTTTAATTAACAACTTTTAAATTAGAGATTCTTTGGATTTTAATTTAAATTAGGGTTCTGAGTTTACTTAAGTGATTTTGAATAAGGGTTTTTAGGGTTTTGAGTTTTTGGTTTTAGGTTTTGATTTTTGGTTTTAGGTTTTTAATTAGGTTTATGATTTTAACTAAGTTTTGATTTTGTGATTTTAATTTAGGTTATAATTACTTGGTTTTAGATTATGTTTTTTTTCAGGATTATTGTTTTTCTTTTAGGATTTTTGTGTTTTAGGATTTAGGGATTTTAAAGTTTTATTTAACTTAGGTTTTTTGTGGTTTTAATTAAATTCTTTTGATTTTGTGATTTAAGGTTTAATTAGTTGGCTTCAAATTTGGATTTTAATTGTTTGAAGGGTTTTGGATTTTAATTAGAGTTTTGAGTTTAAATTAGGGTTTTTGGGTTTTAATTAAGGGTTTTTTAGTTTAATTTGGCTTTTTATATTTTAATTAAAGTTTTTTTTAGTTTAAATTAGGGTTTTTGGATTTTAATTAAGCCTTTTTTAGTTTAATTAGGGTTTTTGTGTTTTGATTAAGGGTTTTTTAGTTTAATTAGGGTTTTTGTGTTTTTATTAAAGTTTTTTAGTTTAAATTAGGATTTTTAGCTTAATTAGGTGACTTTAAATTAGGGTTTTTTAGGATTTCAGTTTAATTTAGGTTTTTTCTTGAATTCAAATGGATTAAAATGGTTTAAATGGATTTTATTTGATTTTGATTTTAATTAGGGTTTTCACTTGATCAACTTGGGTTTTAAATGAATTTAAGTGGATTTTATTTGATTTTGACTTTAATTAGGGTTTTCACTTGATTAATTAGGGTTTTAAATGAATTTAAGTGAATTTTATTTGATTTTGTCTTTAATTAGGGTTTTCACTTGATTAATTAGGGTTTTAAGTGAATTTAAGTTGATTTTCTTTGATTTTGACTTTAATTGGGGTTTTCACTTGATTAATTAGGATTTTAAATGTTTTAAATGAGTTTTATTTGGTTTTGATTTTTAATTATTGGTTTTTTCTTTAATTAGGTTAGAGTGGGTTTGTGTGGGCTTAAGTGAGCTTGAGGGTTTAGGGTTTTGGTGGAGTTAGGGTTTAGGTATGGTGGTTGCAACCAGAGCATCTTTCTAGAGGAGTCTGCTGCCAAATGATTGCAAAATCGGGGTGTCTACAGGATGTGACACCCATAAATTCATTTTGTAATTATTTACATTATAATGAATTTATTCCTACACAGATGTTACTTTTTCGAGGTCTATTTGTGCGATTTTGTGATTTTGGGCTTTAACATCGTGGGTCGGCTTCTGTTTGTGTGTTCTTGTGCGTGGTTGGCATTGTATATTGTGGCACTGTATGTATAGGCCCGTGTGTGGGTCCTTGTGGGGCCCACGTTGTGGGTTAGTCGTTGTGGCTAGTGGTTGGGTTGGCCAATGAGCTCATGCGGAGTGCTGGTGGCTGAGAAGCGTAAGTGCATACGCGTCCAGTTACTGCGTGCATAGGACTTTATAAGCCGCTCGCACTGTGCTCCGTCGCTCGCCGTTCGTCTCCTCCTCCTCTTTGATGCACACCTTTCCTCCCTCACCTCTCTTTCCCTTCCTCCTCACCCCTTTCCTTCTCTCACCTCCTTCTTTTCCCCACCCGTCACCCTCGTTCTCTTCCCCCTCTATTTCGTGCATTGGCGAGAGAGAGAGAGAGAGTGAGAGAGGTAGAGGGTGGTCTAGAGGTCTAGGAAGCTTCCGAGGACTTCGTGGTTGGAGGTTGGACGTTGGCCAGATTGCATGTTGAGTTGTTGGAGGTCTTTTCAGGTATGTATCTTCAATTTAATGTGTAGAAATCTTGTAAAATGATAGAATTGCCTAGAATGCATGTAATCTAGGCTAAATTTAATGTTTTTGAATTTATGGTGATTTTTTGTGGCATTTATGGCTTTTATGGTGGTGGTTGTGGTTTTTGATTTCTTTGCGCACTTTGGCTTTGTGATTTTATTTCAGGTGCTATACTTAATGGATTCTAGTTTTGTTTGTTGAGATTTGGAGCAGACTCGAGGGTCTACCGCATATGTTTTATTCGGAATTTTTGGTGGTTGTATGGTGGGTCCATCCTTGGTTCCTATTTCTGGTGAAATTCGGGTCCCTTGCTGCAGGCCGTCTGAATTCTGATTGAAAACTGAGGGCACGGGCTGATTGCGTGGGCCACATGCGTGGGTGAGGCAGCGGCTCTAGCCCCTGGTTTAAGTTTTATTTGCATTCAGACAAAAATACCTAGGGCACAGGCCAGACGCGTGGTCCACATGTGCGTGTCTGGTAGGGCATTTTTGGAGTTCTTTTCCTGGATTTTTGGAAAATGTATTTTGAATGCAGTGGTTTTTTGGATTGATTTGTTTTACCCATTTGAGATGGGATTGTAGGCCATCAATGGTGGTCTCATGGGACACCTGATGTGCCGTTTTATCAAGGTTTTGAAAGAATTTTCAAAGATATAAAATAGTTTGAAAATGGTTTTCAAAAGAGAGGAGTTGGCCCATTTTGAAAAATGGTTTCCCTGGTTTTCTGTGTGTGTGGGCTGAGACATTGTGGAATCATATCGTTGGGACCAGGGAATGTGACAACATTCTTGGGTGGTCGGGCACGTCTCCCTGGTTAAGGTGGGGGGTCGAGATACCTGAGGCTGAGAGTCGTCGAGTTTTGGAGGTATGAGACTTCCTGACTGTCGTTTTTAGGCTAAGATTGTGGTTTGCAGGTTAAGGTATCTTGTGCATAACGGGGAGGTATGATACTCCTACTGTTGCTGTGAGCACTGAGGCTCTAGTATTGTTGAGTGTGGAGGTATGACATTCCCTCCTGAGCATCGTGTGGAGGACGACATGAGGAGGTGTATCCTGTAGTGGTTAGTGCGGGTGGGACACGTGTCCTGTAGCTGGTAGCGTTCTGAGAGACAAGACTGCCTTCCCAGAGAGGGGCTGGCTTTATGAGGGTTCTCTAGGTAGGAGAATCGCAGGACGGTGATCGCCCCAGCCAGGATGGCTTCACCGTGGCAGTGCAGTGCACCTTTGTGGCCAAAGTTGGTTGCTTGGTGTCGAACTTCCCGACTCACTGTGTGTGGTTTTGACCATTGAGGACCTTGTTTGTGGTTTTGGGTTGGTAGAGCTCTGCTTACAGTTTTGGCTAGTGTAGGCCACGATTGCTGTGGTTTTCAGCCTGTTAGGCCTGGTTGGTCGGTTTTGGTGATTTGAGAGAAAATGATTTGAGAAATGAAATTAAAGGAAAATTAATATAGATTTGCTTTTCACTGTTTTTGTGGAGTGCATGCTGGGTGACTTTTGTCATTCATTTTTTTTCGTGGTTTTGGGTTGCAGATGTAGACATGCAGACGGGTTTTAGCATAGTGCATGTAGTTCGGAGTCTTGTAGCTACACACACAGGTTCTTGGTAGTTGATATTTTTGTTTAGCTTTTAATTTCCCGTAATTTAATTCGTTTTAAATTATTATGGAAATTTGGGGTATGACAAAAGTCCTCTGGGTAGGTCAGGTACAATAGTCGCAAGGGCACCGAGATGTTAAACCCTGTGTGTGTTTTATCTTGTATGGATTTTTGAGAATTCTTAGTATAAATCTGGAGCGGAGAGCTCTTGTATAGGATGGCATTACCACAACAGTGCAATGCACCTTGGTGGCTGCTTATAGGCCAATGTTGGTTGCTTGGCATTGGGAAACACAACAGGTTTTCAACTATGTGTGTGAGTGTGGTTTTATGGATTTGTAATGGTTTTAGACTTGATTTGGTATAGAGTAGCTATTTAAAGTATACATAAAAAGATTTCAAATATGCACGTAGTTTTGGTTTGAAAAAGAAAAAATAGTTTTGAAAAGCATGCTTAAAAGATTTATGGTTGTGGACAATAGTAGATTGCTTTGTTGTAGTTTTGCGATATCAAGATATATGTTTTTCTGAAGTTTTGATTTCTTGACATCAATATTGAAATGCATGTTTTGGTCATGTTGGATTGGTTGACAGAGAAATCTAGACTTTTATTTTTAAGTCTGGTTTTTTGGTTTTAGTTTTCGATTTTGTTTTGTGGAGTGTGTATTGAGTGAGCTTTTTAGATGGTCATTCACGTGTGCTAGTGTTTTGTGTTTTACAGATGTAGATACAGAAGTCGGCAGAATAGCTTGTGAATATAAAAGGAAGCTATGCAACCACACATTAAGGGTTCCAAGTAGACATGTTTTAGATTTATTTATGTTAATTTAGCCTTCTAAATTATTGCGTTTGGATTTAGAATCAATAATTGATATCTGATAAAAAGAAGAAGATTAGATAGCTGTGACGATTGGGGTCATTACATTCATTCAGCTGCATATTTAGATAATGATTCTGGCTTATTCTTTGGTTTATTTAAATAAAGATTTATTTAGACTTATGTAACGTTAATGTGTGGGAACCTGTACTTTACATGTATAATGTGTTGAAATAGTGTAAAAGCAAAAAAGGGGAAAAAGTTAAAAAAAGAAGAATAAACATATCATTCAAGTTATTTACAAGCCCAAGATATTTCCAATTCAATTATCTTGCATGGATTGATGGATCATCACATGTAAGAATAGGTCAGATTTTGTTGAGACGTATTGCATGCTTAACAAATGTTTTAAGGTGAGTTTGGCTTATACTTGTAACCTAATGCGTGCGGTGTGTGAATTCTAAGAAATACAAAATAGACAAAATTTACTTTATATTTTGTATTTTGATCTAGAAAATTAGTTAATTTTTATTTAAATAGTGTATTTGAGAGAGTTAGTTTATTATTTATATTTCTTTTTTAAATATTATATATGTTGTTCAACTCTTCTCTTATCAATGCTTAACTATAGTTATTCTTATTTAATAGAAAAATTATAATCATTTGTTCATACATTTAAGTAAAAAGAACTTATCTTAAGAGTGTTTAAGGAAGAAATAAAATTCTGGAATCGAAAAAACTTATGGATCAAAGTGGGGAGAAGAGAGAACTTGAAGGGAATTGTCTTTTCTAGTAATTAACATTAAAATTTAATAAAATTTTAAGATCAATACTTAAATTAGTTAAATTTATTACTTATGTAATGGAAATTATATTGTGATAGAGTGGAATATTCGATGAAATAATAATTTACTAAGTGACAATTGATAAATTCAAAATTTTAAGTAAAAACTAAGATTAACATGTATAAAATGCGCGAAAAAAGAAAAAAAACACGGGCGTCCCTCCTCCCGATACCATCACAGACGACCTCCCTCCTCCCGCAACCTTCTGCCCTCCTCCACCTGGAGTCCCTCCTCCTACAACCTCCTGCTCCCAACAGACGGCGTCCTTCCTCCATCGCGTCCCCCCTCCTCCTCAGTCGTCGTTCTTCCAGACGAAAGTGCCTCTTCCTGCCCCGTTTCGCCCCAAACCTTCCTCCTACGCCGCGTCCCTCTCAGTCCTCCGCCACATCCCTCTCAGTCCTCTGTCCCAGACGACCTGCCTCCTCCCGCCCTCTTTCGCCCCAAACCCTCCACCTTCTCCCAACAGACACCGTCCCTCCTTCGCCGCATCCCTCTCAGTCCTCCGCCGCGTCCATCCCTCCTCCGACGCCCTTCTGCCGACGCCCTCCCTCCTCCACTGCGTCTCTCCGGTGTCTAATTTTTTCTCTTTGGCAAGAAGTCTTACGTTGACAAGAAGCTCGTAAAGAGGAGGCTTTGACAAAACGGCGTGTGTGTTTGAGAGTGGCTTGGAGCGGTGGGTACACGGCGGGAGCAGATCTGCCTCTCGCATGAGCGGCGGTTAGGGCTTGGAGCGGTTGGTACTCGGCTTTGCTTGACCTGTTGCAAGCCCAGGGGGAGCGGCGGGAGCAGAGCTTCTCCAGGGGGGAGCGGTGGGAGCAGATCTAGGGGGAGCGGCGGGAGGGTAGCTTCTCCTGGGGGGAGCGGTGGGAGCAGATCTGCCTCTCCCTCCTCTTCGCAGATCTGCCTCGGCGGGAGCGGCGGGAGCGGCGGGAGCTTGAGCCGCGGCTAGGGCTGTTGCATGCGCAGCGGCTAGGGCTTCGAGCGGTGGGTACTCGACTTAGCTAGTCCTGATGCAGGCTCCGGCGTCTGGCTCCGGCGAGGGGTGCTTCACCAGTGCGTAGGGGCAGGAATGGCAGCAAAATGGTACCTCTCTCGTCCCCTATTTCCTTGTTTTTGCCTCTTGGGGTGGTGAGCTCGCGGGTGAGCTCGCGCCCTACAGCGACCGTGCAGTCATTCCGGGCCATCGTCCCCTCCCTGCAGC
This sequence comes from Posidonia australis, assembly GCA_024699735.1. NCBI lineage: Eukaryota > Viridiplantae > Streptophyta > Magnoliopsida > Alismatales > Posidoniaceae > Posidonia > Posidonia australis. The sequence continues at coordinate 14,820 of JAMKQA010029886.1, forward strand.
TTGGTTCCGACTTAGTGCTTGCAGTATGGGCCATTATACTCATATGATATTGTAGGAATGCCATTATTGCGGGAACAACGTCTCAAAATTTGCTTATGCATCCTCTCATATCTTCCTCTCGCAGATCTGCGAGCCCTTCTACCTCTCAGATCTGTCTCTTGCAGATCTATCTCAATCGTTAACAAAAAAAAAACATGTATAAAATGCAAACTCTGCCTTTTAGAAAAGTAGAAATATACTATATTGTATTTTTCTTTAAAGTAAAAAAGATATTATCTCATGTAAATTGTAATTAAAATCATCTCATCTTTTATGTCCTTTGTCATACAAAATGATATTAAAATAATGACATTACAAAGTAGCAAGTTGGGTGAGTTTAAGTAGATTATAGTTCTATGGTGTAAGAGTAAATTTATTCATTTATTTTGATTAGATGACATATTATCATTTATTTGATTATTAATTATATAAATTTGTAGTAGACATTTTTTGTTTAAATAAAAATAAAGATTTGTAAACCAACTGTTGTAGTTTACTAGGACAAGCGGTACTTGTCGTGCCACCCTGTATGTTTTGATCGCGTAGGCAACTCCCCTCTCCCTATCGTTCACAAAAAAGAAGAAGAAGTAATAAATGGGTAGATTAGATTGTTTTTTTTTGTAAAACACTTGGTTATGTGAAATCATCATCAAGTGATGTAATATATATGATATTCGTGAGAATCGAACTTCTGATCTCTTGTACAACCACAAAAAGACTTTACCACTAAACTAAGTGGCTGCAGACAGATAGATAAGATTGTGAATAAGTTTAAAGGAAAATTCAAGACAGCCTGACGAAAAAAGACCGATTACTCCATTCAAATCAAGTCACATGATTGATGGGGGTCCACCAATCATGAAAACAAGAAGTCTACTTTTGCACTGTCCACACGACAACATATGGGCCTAGACATGTACTTTTTGGTCCCTGATGGTATAGCGGGTTGGGACTCCGGGGGACAGTCCATTATCATTTTATGACTCGTATTGTGAATCTCGTGAAACCTATCACCTACTAGGCTACTACTCAGTCGAGCATGCACTTCGCCCGTGTTGTGAATCTTGTGATACCTATAATGAGCTTAATAATATGTTTATATACTTATAGAACTTTGTTCGAATTTTCAAATGCATACCTTTGAAACATGCATATTTACATATATGTAGTCATTCAAACTTTGTTTTACATATACCTCTGAAAACTTGTAACATCTGTATGTGTGACCGTGCGTGTCCGTCCGACCAACCGCCCGACCCGAAGGGAAAGGAGGTGAAGAGGAGGAGAATCACAGCCATGCCGATGACGGCGAAGGCGCAAGGATAAGATAAAAAGAAAGAGAGGAGGAGTCGCCAC
>JAMKQA010029887.1:0-13461 GCA_024699735.1 Posidonia australis
TGGCTCGAGTACCAAGGACATGGATAACACATACCTTATGAGAGTTTGCCAAAGAGTGATATGCACGTATCTTTCTTTTGATGATGTCCCAGAGTTGACAGTTGTGAGGGTTCTTCAAAGAGGAGGAACTGGGGATGGATGGGCTTCTTCACATGGTGGCTTATCTGTGGCAATGTTGTAAGCTTCGATGGCTACTTGTGGTCGATGTCAGTTGCATGGGCTCGAGTGACAAGACACATGTGTGTCTATGTGTTGTTGAGGTGTTCTGTATGCTATAGAGCACTCAAGCACTACTAACTGCCTGAACTACGTGTTAAGTATGTGGGTTGACATCGAATGTTTTGAGTTACTCAAAATGAAATTGAGTGCTCCGTGCTATGTTGAGCTTTTCAATGGTTTTAGTATAGAGTTTTGGATGCATGGTTTTATAATATGATACAATGTATTTTCTATGTGTCAATCATTAAGACTTTGATATTTGAAAAGCATAATGGACCTGGTTTTGGTAGTTTGAGTTAAGTGGCTTTGAGTTGCATGTCTTGGAGTTTTACATGCGTGCACCTAGTATAATTTTGGTTTTTTGTGTTTTGTTCGATAGATGGGTTATAGGGTGGAATGCAAATAGAAAATCTATAGTTCAATTGGCACATTGGGAGCACGTGTTTGAGGCATGCGTTACAAGTGTGCAATTTTAACAAATTTATGGTTATGTTGAGTTTTCAGTATATTAAATATTGGTCCTTCTAGTGCATGTTTTTGTGACTCGTTTGTATGACCATACAAGTGATTGGGAACTATGCATGCAGGACAAGCCCAATGCACACAAACTAAGAAGGTTACAGCGAAGTGGTGAATTTGAGGACGGATATCTATTCAAGAACACACGGCAAAAGCAAAGCAAAAGATAACACAATTGGTGTCACCAACTAGTCTATAAAAGTAAGGAGATGAGGACAATCGAATGTAAGAAAATGGGATAAAACAATGTAAATAAGATAATAAAAATAAGAACCATGCAAAGGATGCGACACATTGGTTATTATGAGCCAAAGAAAGGGTAAGAACTCCTATTACACATGGAGAAGGTGTTAGGCACCCCTATATGCTCGACGAGTAGGTCTTTCTAGGCTTTATTCACATGCATGTATGGCTATTGTACGCAAATAAATGCCAAATAATGTGTTCCCTTGGGCAATGGTGTGATGCCTTGCTAAAGGATGCATACTCCTTATTTATGCCAAGATGAATGGATACTTGATGCCATGCTAAAATGCAAGTAAACATGTAGAGAAGTAAAACTCGATGCGGGAAAGCAAAGTCATGTGAAGAAACCATGAAAACATTGCTTTGCCTTTGTTGTTTGTCCTGAATCTAGGCAAAACACGATGGTGATCAGCACTAGTGACCCTCGGTAGTGAACCACAGTCCTAGAACGCAATAGCAAAATGCTCACTAGGTTCTCACTAGGTTATCGTCACACGATGATGAATTAAAACAACTTGAAATGCACAATTGAACATCCTGGAAGCACAAGAGAATGTCGGGGAGTGAATTGAAGCAACAAAACCAAACTGATAAAGTGTTCCTTTCCTCTTCCACTTATATTGGTCACCAGTGCGTTCTGCTAACTCTCACCGCCATGGGAGTGGATTGTGTGCTCCAGGGACTGGTTTCACTGTCGATGGAGGGTGCAGGAAGTAGGAGGAGAAGAGAAAATGCAATGTCGATGCATTGAAAGTGGAAAAGGTCGAGCTCCACAACCTCCACGTCCCATCATGTCATGACGTTGACTCACAAACCACACTGAGGACAGTCCACTTGAACTAGTGAATCCTACAGTCGAAGGGTCTTGGGAGCATCATGAAGGTGTTGTAGAGTCAGTGGTCAAGACAAGATGAGAGGAGTCCCGCACTCAATGGCCAAAGCCTCGCACATGACTGGCTCTTAAATGTTAGCAAGATGCAAGTGCAAATACAGAGAACATGGGCTACAAAGCCAGAATACACTCAAGGATGCACAACCATGCTAGGGAGGATAGGTACCCACCTGTGTGGCATATGCATTTTTTATCTCTCCCAATGTCATGACTTGCTACGTCATTCTCTAGATTTTAACAATTCAATTGCGATGGAGGAGGCAAGAAGGCTAGTTGCTATATGGTGATGCTTAGGCTACGTGATGCTATTGTGCTAGTGGAGTGCAAGACTCAAGTTGTGTGTGAGGTGCTGTGTGGATGTTCGACTATGCTGTGGGTATATGGCAGTTGGGTAATGCTTGGGTGGCCAAAGATGGAATGGAAGCTATGTGGGGAAGGCTGGCAATGGTTGTATTCCGACAACCTCATCATGGACGAAGAAGGGGTACTTATATAGACTGGGATGTTGCATGTGGGACGTGGACAGAATGTTAATGAATTGCTTGGATGTGTGTTATGGGGATTGGATTGGGTTTTGAATGTGGATGCGGGGTACGATGGTCGAGGCATGTCATGAGACTTGCTTAGACCCATTCAATACAATGAAAAGAAAGGAATTGGTGGTCTAAATGTGTTTGAACCAAACAATCCCTTTCCCACTCCCTATTGATACAAGGCATTCACAAAAGTGATCAATGGTGGCAGCACATGATGGCTATTTGCACAACTAATACGTAATAGTCAAAGATTATAGTGACCTGTAGTTGACCTAAGTACAGCCTATTGCTTGGATTTCTGGGCTTGTTTCCTTGATTGTTTAACCACCAAATGGGCTTTGGGTGTCTAGGACTGGTGGTTTTGGGTTGGATTATGGGATTAGGTTGGTTTGGGATACTAAGTAGGTGTTGGTTCTAGAAATGCATCGTCGCATTTGTAGACACCCTGATTTTGCAATCGGCTAATAGTCAGCTTCTCTAGTACAAAGTGCTCTAAACGACTAATTGGTACCATCGTATTTCCACCCAAACACCCTATTTAAGCCCACCTACATTCCTAAAGCTCAAAACTTAGCTGAGATCCACCATTCAAGCCCATTTGTTGCCCAAATGAGCATTGGAATGGGCCAAAGATCCATGCAAAGTGTCTGAGCTAGCAGAGCCGTGTCCCGATAGTGCGAGTGAGGATCGTGGGTCAATTGCGTGGTTTCTGTTGGTAAGTAACGATAGGTGAGAGAGTAAGTTGTGTTTTAACAAAGGAACACTAGATCCCCGTCTCTCATTGACCTCATGGATCTAGGCAAATACCACCTCCCATCTGGACCATGAAGACCCCAATGATGGATATAATCCAAACCTTACCACTTTGATGAAATCCAAACTGTTACAGGTGGGAGTAGGTAGAAATCTATGGCTCAAGTTCAAACCATCCTCTATAAAACAACTCATCTCCTCTGACGTGAGATACTATAGGCCTCTGCTCATTCTTGTCCTCTCCCAGTTCATCCATCTTGCTCCGAGAACCCTTAGATCCTCACTAGAAACCTCCTTGACCACCATTCCTCCACCTCCAATCCACCCTCCAACCACCAAAACATCCACCATATCAGACCAATCCATAGCCTTCACAAGCCTCATACCACTGTTCAAGTACATCCAAACCATCACTAGAGAATCACGAACCACCATCCTACACTTCCGAACCCCGACGATTACCACATCCATCATCGTCTATCAAGCTAAAGCCAGTTATCGCAACTGCAACGAGTTGAGTCGGGACACCCAATTTCATGGCGCAGCAGGTACCTATTTCGTCCCATCTCGCTATTTAACTTTCTCACATTGTCTAGTCTTCTTCTTCTTCTTGCTTGCATTGTTGTTTGTCGTTTTCTACACTACATCTTGCAAGAGGATAACCGATGACCCATGTGAGGCTGAAGGCCACTGAGCATGGGGTCGAAGCTAATCCAACACATTTTTCCTTCCTCCTTCATCCTCCTCAGTGCCCTTAAGTTGTGTCAGGACTTCTATATAATGACCCACATTGCTACCAACACAAACATAGCCTAAATAATTTCAACAATAGCGAAATGCTAAATTACAAGAAATTAAAGGCTAATTAAAAGCATCTAACAACTAGCAACCTGTGTGTGTAGCTATAAGACTCTAACTATATGCACTAGACTCACCCATATCTACTAGCCTTCACATGTAACCTAAAAATAGTCGAAGCATGGCCCAATTGGCAAAAACTTCAAGCGCGGGCCATGTTGGCCAGAAACCACAACCAAACTAAGTCATGTTACCCAACGTTAGACAACTAACTTTGGCCATAAGTAGCCATCGAGGTGTACTACACTATCATGGACCTACCACCCTGCGAGGAGCGATTCCGTCCAATAGTCCACCCACCTGGAGAACACTAAAAATGCCAACACCATCTGGGAAGCTTGTCCTATCAATCAAGACGCTACCAGTAATGGGGCACATGCGAGTTCAAGCCCTGGCCACACCACAAGGTCCATCATATTGGTGTCCTCCACACGGTATCCAGACAGTGGGAGTGTCATACCTCCACACCTGGCTATAAATCGAGTCTTAGTGTCTAGTGATAACTAGGATATCATACCTTCAGGTCCAAACAACACCTTAATCCATAGACCTCAACCTCAACATCATGAACGACAATCAGGGAGTCTCTTCCACTATGTCTCTTTGAAATCTCTTCTCAAAACAATTTTATATTCCTCAAAAGTCCATAAAACTGGCGCACTTGGTGTCCACAATAGATCACCACTGGTGGCCCACAATTTGTCTCAATATAGGAAAAACAAACCAATTGGGTAAACCACCAAAACCCACTTTAATACACAAGCTCGAGCCTAGTTTGACACGCTAAATTGGAACAATCAACCAAATTGGGCTCATGGCACCAGGAACGGCAGATCAAAAACCCAAATAGACTCTTGAAATCCCCTAGTTCGGCAGACTAAAAGGAAACAATCAACCAAACTAGGTCAACTATCAACACCTAAGGGCCAAGAATGGCAGATCGGATAATTTTGAGCGACCAAAGCAAGGACCAAGGGGACAATTCTGAAGCAAAATGGCATACCGTTCAAAAACAGCATACTGATTTCTTTGATTCTAGTAAAATTAGCCTAAACCCTAGCTCACTAGATCGCCCAAGTGGGAGTGAGGGGCGGACCCACCAAACAAAATCCACAAACCACATGTAAAGCACGGGACATAGACGCATGACTCTACTCAAAAATCATGCAAACAGAACCAAAATCCATGCATTATAACTCAATTTATAAATTCATAAAGCTAGAAGGGTCGAAATGACCTAAAACACAACCTCCAGCATAAATGGCCATTAATGGCCCAATAAATCACCAGAAATTCACAATAAATTCTAGAAACATAAATTTTCCTAGGTTTTATGCATTCCTAGAATTTTCTACCATTTTCATCCGTTTCCACAAGAAAAGTGAGGCGTGTACCTTACAACGATCGTCGAAATTGCTGACGATCGAAAATGAATCCATTGACCATGATGGCCTTTAGCCAACCATGAGCTCTACATGCCTCTGGGATGACGATCTAGAGCTCCACACGCCAACCCAAGCTGACTATGATGACCTTTAGCCAACCATGGCTTTGATAGTATTGACCGTAGACGTTCTCCTATCCAGGATGAGTGATTTGGAGAGAGCACTTCAACAAGTGTAGGGTGGAGACTACTAGTTTTACTAATTCTAGGACCTCTGTTATTTCCTAGAGGTGACAATTCCACCCAACTTTCAAGTCCCGGACTTTGAAAATTTTAATGGTAAAGACTATCCAATTTCTCATTTGAGGGCGTACTACGGAAACCTTACTCAGCTTTAGGCTGACGAGAGGCTTCTAATCCACTTGTTTTAGAGGACTCTTACTGGACAAGCATTAAAGTGGTTCACCTCACTTGATATGGCCATGATTAAGAACTAGAATGTCCTCAACTAGGCATTCTTGGAATAGTTCTCTTTCAACTTAGATATGGTCCCTAAGCGCGAGGACCTAACCACCACCAAGCAAAAGCCCCACGAGCTGTTACATCGAGGGTTAGCACGCTTTCACTTCATAGGTTAGGGATAGACCCTTTAATGAGGTGTCTATCGAGATGGTTATCTGTGGAGCATAGCCAGGCACTAGGGCTTTGCTTAGCATCTAGCCTATCACTACATTGGCATCCCTAATCTGAGCTAGTGCTTACGTGGAGAGTTCATTGCTTAGCAGTAGCTTTCCCTCACTCACCGCATTCGCCAAGCAGGCCAACTCTACCAGCCATAATGTTGGCACCAATAGTAGTAGCAACAATAACAACGACACCAACAACAACTTCACTAAGGGGAGGAATCCCCTCAAGACTGCCGGTGCCTACATCAGATCCCCTACTACACTTGCTATTGTAGTGAGCCTACTAGCTTAGTATTAGGTAGTCTACACACATGCACACAAGACACCTTGCACTTCCTACACTACCACCACCACCGTGCCAATGTATCCTATCGCACTAGTAAGGTAAGCACCGTACAAGGATGACCTTGTCGCCCAGAGTGGGAGTATACAACTCTAGTCAAGCCCCTGAGCATCATCCTACCCAAGGTACAATCACTCTTGAAGTCCAGAGGTTCGTCCACTGCTAAATTCCATTCCAAGGTGGTACAAAGCGAGCCTATTTTGTAGTTTCCATAGGGTCATAGGATATTCTAAGGATAATTGCTTCACTCTATGAAACTCTATCTGGACTTATTTGACCAAAAGGTCATTGTGATTAACACAAAGGAGGTAGAGTCTAGACCCACACCAACACCAGCACCAGCATAGCCTAGCATTGTTAGTTACCCTTGCCCAAAAATGCCAATTCGATGCATTGGGAACCTCAATGATCCACTCCCTCTTTTCTGCTAGGTCTAACACATCAGTGTGAGACCCCATCAATCACATTCATGATTTGTCTGCTCCTTTTTGTCACCATTTGTCTCATTTTTTTCTCAAAGGTTCTAGATTTATAGTAAACATGATCCAACTTACAGGCAAGACAAAGCACATGGTAACACGCCCCACCATCCAGTCTTCCCCCGCCACTCGAATCTTCCTATTAGCTAAGCTCAAACTAGAGCCTACCCAGCCAGCACCCTTGTCAGTAGCCCCCACAGTAAATCCACTAACTGCCTTGTTGGAACTGCTAGCCTACGCACCTGTGGCCATCAACTTGACCTGAGACACCCATTGTGTGCCATATGACTATGCCATAGAGATGTGTGTGGAGGTTATGCAATCGGGACGGGTGTACAAGGCCCTAGTTCTGGCACCTAAACCCAACCAACCAATGCCCATCCCACCAAAACAAGAAAGCCACCGTCCTAAGCCTCCAACCAAAGAGTTCCAAATCCACCATAGCAACCACTTACAAGTCCGTAATCGATATCATCGCTCAACTGAAAGAAGCTGATATTTCCATTTGGGTCCTAATTCACACCTCGATTGAGCACAGGGAGACCTTTCTTCGAGTCTTCCAAGCTACCCATGTATCTTCAACCATTAAACCAGTAGCCTTAGTGACCATTGTGGGAATGATTGCATTGCCACAAGTTATCCCCTTTCCCAATCCGGAGATGCCTCTAGTAGGGACCAACCATAACAAGTTGGTGGACATTGGTGTGGGCTTTAATGTCTACTCCTTGCACAAAGCAAGCAAAATTGGTTTCAAAGCCGAGGATATCACACCAACAATAAAGGGCATGACGTCCTTTGATAACACACAACACAACACACTGGCGATCTTGGTCATCCCTCTTGTTATTGGCTTGACTGAGTTCGACGTAGAATTATATGGCGTAGATCTTGAGCCTTCCTTTAACCTCCTACTTGGGTGCCATTGGTTGCTTAAGCATCAAGTGATCCTTTCAACCATCCACTGCATGATCAAGTTCGGTTGCGGCAATAACATTGTTTGTGTCATGGCCGAAAATTTCAAGAAAGAGAGGGTCGATGTTGTGTCCTCCAATACCACGTAGACTATCTAGTTTGAACACGAACCCTTAGATGTTCTATATCGCATTAACGAGTTTGAGTTGGTTAACTTTATCCAAAATTTTGGGGGTGGAAGCTACCCACCTGCCCATAGCAATCCTTTCTTGATGGTTGATAACCTATGTTAGAGATGGGGATATGAGAAAGGGTCATCCCTCGGGTGATTTGGTCAAGGGATTGTCGAGCCGATCAATGCTATGGAGCGGAGAAATCATGAAGGGCACGAGTATTAACAACAACCTTGGGATGATGACCCCCAAAAGTCGTAGAGGATGAAGGAGTTGTCTATTCGTCCCGACATGACTAACTTCATCAATGTAGGTATTATTGACCCCAACCAATGTTCAGCTATGACAACGGCAACACGGCAGCAAGACACTTCACTGAGTCTTGATGAGTGTGTTTGTATCGAAGATTATTATTCAGATGAAGACCACTCATGTGGAGACGAGGGGATTGAATTGATCAGTGGTAGAGATCAACAATGGCTAGCATAGTCCAAGTAAGTATCATTAGCATTGCCACCTACCATCTCAGCAGCAGTAGATACAACAAACACAGTAGTGGGCTTGATAATGTCAATTCCTTGCACAATGCCATCAGTCTCTTCATTAGACATCACCGTAGCTTCAATACAACACTAATCTTAGCAGCACAGTCAGCCAAGTCACCCATGGTTTCCATAGTTCTCAGAAAGTAGTCAGATTCATTGGTTGATCAGTTAGCCACCTCCATTATGCTAGTAGTTTAGCTCATCTTACCACAAAGTTCAGCAGCATTACCTACACCTCCACTGTCCACCTCTACATATCAAGCTTTGTCGTTATGCCTTACGACATCATTCATAAGTCCACCACCTACGCTAGCAAAAAGCATGGCTCCCAACACAGATGCCCAACAGTTGGTCCAGTAAGCAATAACAATGATCTCCTTTATACACCCTCCGCAAAACTCAATAGCCCCTTGAACATTGTCCATGCCAATCCCAATCCAGCTCTCAGCCAGAAGCTTCGCTCTAGGTGCAAGAACCCCAAAACATGAAAAACACAGGTCAGCCCAAGCCTACTATGTTGACTTTGCCTATAATGAAGAGGAGGGTGTAGTCATGGAGGCTTACGTGGACATAACGCTCAATGATCTAGAGAAACTATTTCAAGAATAGCTCACCGTGTAGGCAAAGGATGCAGCTGAAGAGAACAAGAAGACGAAGGGCAAGGCAATAACTACTGAGTCAGAGCTAGCACCACTCTCGAAGCCTTAGGACCCATTAGTGATCATGGTCCTGGATGAAGAAGAATCGAATTTTGATAGACCAAGGGAGCTAATCTCCCATCAGCCAGGAGGTGGGTTTAAATGCAACTTAGAACCTAGGCCTCACCTTCTCGATGAAAAAAGCATCTTCGAGTAGGCTTAATAGAAAGCCTAGGCGGCGACATTTCGACAGTTCATCACCTTCCTTAAAGAATACATAGACGTCTTTACCTAGAGTTATGATGACATGGTCAGCGTAGATGTTGAGGTAGTGGTGTACACTTGCTGCTCAAGTCCAATGCAAGCTAGTTAAGCAAAAGTTCAGAAGACGGCAACCACAATGACTGCTCAAGCTCAAGGAGGAAATCATGATGTAGCTTATGGTTGATTTTCTCAAGGTCATCCTTTATCCAGAATGGCTTGCCAACATAGTGCCAGTGCCAAAGAAAGATGGATGGGTTCACAAGTGTATCAACTACAGACATCTTAACAAGGACAGCCCAAAAGATGATTTTCAACTACATCACATCGACGTCCTAGTGGACAACACCATAGGGCATAAGATGCTATAATTTATAGATGATTTGTCATGCTATAATCATAATAGAATGGTAGAAGAAGGCATAGAGAAGACATCATTCATCACTCCGTGGGGGATCTTTTGTTACAAGGTGATGCTGTTCGGACTCAAGAATGCAGGTGCCACATACTAGATGGCGATGGTGGTGTTGTTCCATGAGCTCATGCACCAAGAGATCGAGGTATACATGGATGACATGATTGCAAAATCTAAAGAGCCTGAAGACCATCTCACCTGCCTGAGAAAACTTTTGATCGTCTGCAAAGATATAAGCTCTGTCTCAACCTTAGTAAATGCATGTTTGGGGTATCATCAGGAAAGTTTCTCAGATGCATCATTAGCTAGAGGGGAATCAGGGTGGATCCTTACAACACCAAAGCTATCATTGACATGCCTCCTCCCACTACAAAGGAGGAGGTCTGAGGTTTATTGGGGTGACTGCAGTACATTAGTTGATTCATTGCTCAACTCATGTCGATTTACGAACCAATCTTCAAGCTCCTGAGACAAAATACCCAGATCACATGGAGCGAGGTGTCCCAGATAGCTTTTGAGTAGAACAAACAACTTCTCGCAAGTCCTCCAGTTTTGGTTCCACCAATGCTAAGGCGACCACTACTCCTCTATCTATCAGTGACATAGCATTCCATCGACATAGTTTTGAGCCAACATGATGAGTCAGGTCGTGAGAGAGCCATCTATTATTTGAGAAAGAAGTTCAATGACTGTCAAGCCATGTACAACTCTATCGAGAAAGTCTGCTTGTCCCTTGTTAGTGCCACACATTGGTTAAGACATTACTTGATGGCGTGTCCTATCCTACTTTTGTGCTACCATGATATAATGAAATACTAGTTTCAAATGCTAGCACAAGTGGGCAGATGCATCAAGTGGCTGGTGTTGCTATCTCAATATAATATCACCTTCGTCACGTAGAAATCAATAAAGAGGTAGGCTGTAGTAGATCACTTGGCCGACTTACCCTTAGCAGAATATCTACCTTTGTAGAATTAGTTCCCTAATGAGGATATACTATTCGTCATGGATGATTCGGAGTTGGAGGAGCATAGAGACATGAAATAGTGGCGTGTTCATTTCGACGTCGTGGTCAACAAGAAAGCAATGGACATTGGCATAATGTTAACGACATCACAAGGCTAGATGATCTCATATGCCAGGAAGTTGGTCTTCAAGAGCACAAACAATGAGGCTGAGTACGAGGCATGCATCTTAAGGCTCCAAGACATGCTTGAACATGGCATTCGCAAGTTACAAGTTCACGGTGATGCCATGATAGTCATTTCATGGGTCAACAGCAACTAGAAGATGAAAGAACTGAAACTCATGCCATATCACACTTATCTCTTTGGACTTTGTAACGACACGACCTTGAGCCATTACCCAAATTTCTAGCTACATAGTTTTTTATTTAATTAATCACAATGATTTGAAACTAAATCTAACAAGGAACCTGATAAATTAAAGCCCTAATAACTGAAATAAATTTAACTACTTACATACACAAATTCCTTGATGTCTGGTCGACTAGCTCTAGCTTCGAGTGCATTAGCAAACTCCTAGTCCTTTCCTGCACCTGCAAAAAATATTAAACAAGCACACATGTGTGACCACAGAAAGGTCACCCAGCACACACCCCATAAAAGCACACACACATTACCATCTCCCTTGGATGTCGTACACAACCACGAAAGCAATACCATTTTGCCCTACAATCAACAAATCCTTTGAAACATGCCTTTGAATAACATTCATTTCAAATCACACTCGTGTCTTTCAAAACCTTTTTCTTTCAAACCACATGCATGATTTTTCAAGACTTTATGTATACTCATTCCCAAATCAAGTCCACCACAATGAGAGAGTGCCACACTAGCACGGATCCTCTGCTTAGTCAGCAAACCAATCATATCACACAAACTAGCACAATCTCATTTAACTAAAAACCACATCGCCACTTATGGTGCAAACTATGCAATGCCCCACTTGGGCTCAAACAGTTCAATGCCACTCTCGAGCTCAAACAACTCAATGCCTCTCACGGGCTCAATAGCTCAATGCCACACATATGTGGAAATAAAAAACACCAATCACGAGCAAAAACAACAAAGTCTCAATAAACATTGGCCACAAGTAGTAGTTACGGTGTGACCTTGAACTTGCTGCACTACCACGGATGGCTGCAACCACATGTCTGGGTCAACAGGCCTGTGGTGCGTCGTGTTGCTTGGTGCCAAGCAACCCACACCCAACCACAAGCAGCCCACCAAACTACAACCAATGATGTCTGCATTATCGTGGTGAACCACCCCATGGAGGGGGTACTACTACCTTGGCCAACAGGCCTCACAATACTATGACCACACATGTCTTAGTCTCAACATGCATGAGGATGCATCCCTTATGATACCCCTATATGCCCGAACACCTAAGGACTCTCACCCTAGGCCCTATTGGTACCAAACATTCTCGGAATCCATACTAACCAAGGTATCTCGTCCAGCTATACAGAGGTCTTATACCCCTTGGGCTTGCTGCCACATACCTTTGTGTATAGTCAGTACTCTAGGACTTCGATGTCCAAAACAAGCAGAGTGTCGTACCTCCAAGTCTATTCGGCCCTTGGCTCATAGACCTCAGCCTTGGCCTTATGAATGACAATCCAAGAGTGTCATACCTCCAGGATTCGATAGACACTTACCTCAGCCTCTTGGTCTCCAGCCTCAACCTAAGCAATGAGCTCTACCACTTCAAGGATGCTATCACACCCCTTGGTCATGGCAACACGCCACATCGGTCTCTTGGCCTCAACAAACAAAAAACTTTGGAAAGCCTTTCAAAATATTTATAAATCCATGCAAGTCTATTCCAAATTCTTTTGGAAATCATTTTCAATCATTTTCGGAATGCCTCAAAGTACCCCAAAAACACCATGGGAAAAACCACCAACCCGAGGCTATGCTTTTTAATCTTTTGGGAAACAATTTTTTCCAAATATCTCAAAAATTCCTTTGACAAATCGCTTAAAACTTTGAAAGCTATCACATTTCCTTTTGTTCTAAAATCCATTTCAAAATCCAATTTGAAATCAATGAAATCTCTTTCCAAAAATGTGACAATACACTATGCCCAAAACTACACAGAAACTAGAAACTGGAAATCACAATTCAAAACAAAGCCTTGACTGTTCTTTTGTCAAGCCCAAACAACCACACCAAAACCAAAGTAATACTTTCAAAGTGCCACTCGACTTCCAAGACTAGATACCCACATAAAACACAACAATAACTCTATGTTCTGATACCAAGGTGTAGGATACCAACTAACTCATGTCCCCCAAGTGTACAGCCAGATCAGTGCTCGACACTACAAGGTAGTGCCACTAAATGACACTTTCAGTGCACCCAATAAAAATCCAACCAACTTTAAACCTATAGACTACATTATAATCCCTAACATCCATTCTAAACCATTAGGGTAAAAACTTAATACTTCTAAGTCATATTACCATTTATGATTTCTATGTCCCAAGTGAAATCCTGCTAATTCTTTTTAGAAAATCCCTAAACCATTTTAATGATTAGCATATATATATATATGTATGTATGTATATATATATA
>JAMKQA010029888.1:0-16834 GCA_024699735.1 Posidonia australis
TTCGTTGGCACATTCGTTTGCAAGGGTAACAGCCCGGAAGATGGAAGGTCAGCAGCCAGAACTGGGCGCCTGCTTGGTGAGCCAGTGATGTGCACCTACTTGGTGCGCCTGGTTGGTGCGCCTAGTTGGTGCGCCTGCTTGGTGCGCCAACCCTGCTCAGATATTTTGATTGGGGCTCTAGCTAATGGGTTTGGGGTTCGGTTCAAGGGCTGATCAAATCCAAAGCAACATAAGGATACTCATCTCTGGGTCACCTCAAAATCGGGGTGTCTACACCCTATGCTAGGATGCATGCCCTATATGATCAATCATGCAATATGCTTTTGTGTTTTTTACTTGCATTTTATTAGCCAAGGGGAAAGAGTTTGAATTGGTCTCTAGTTTTGCCTTATTAATTGTTTCTCTGAGTTTGTGTGTTTTATTTTAACCAGAAAGGGGAAACAAACATGTCTCTACTCTCCTAGTCATGTCAAATGTGAAAGGGGAAGAAAACACACAAGCAAGCAAACAATAAGCAAAAGGCATAATCATGGCATATGCAAGTGTCATGACATCATGAATGTGAACAGAAAACATCCATCAACCAAAAGTCAAGATATACAACATGTGAGTGAAGTGACAGAGAAAATGTGTAAAAGAAAGTGTGAAAGGCACATTAAGTAAGCAAACAATCACAAGCAAGGCACACAAACAAACATGTGAAGCCAAAGCCTTAGAAAGCAAGCAAAAAGTGACTAACCTGAAAGCCAGAATCTAGTACTCCCCAGCGGAGTCGCCAGTTCTATGACAAAGCCTACCCAAGGATTCGACATGGAGTCGCACTAAAGGGAGGAGGCCACAACCATGCTAGGATGGTGAAGGCGCAAGATAGGATAAAAATGAAAAGAATGGGAGTCGCCACCTAGTCTTTTAAGGGAAAGACAAGGAAAACCACAAACAAACTACAAAAAGATGAATGCATGAGATACAAATGAAAAGGCCAGATGTCTATGAACTAGAGGATGGATAAGGATTCCTATTACGCATGAGGAATGTGTTAGGCACCCCCGTACGCCCGAGAAACTCGGTCTTTCTAGTTCAATTCACTTGCTAAAGGTTGAATGAATGCTTGCTAAGCCTAGATTGTGCCATGATTATGCTAATATGAATGTCAAGACAAGACTAGATGGATGTGCAAGATGGCATGCAAAAACTATGAAGAAATCCACATGAAATGATGAAATCACGAAACACGACACGACAAAGAAAATCACATGAAATGACGAAGTTTTTGGAGAGAATGGCTCAGAAAATCACACCAATAGACCCAAATCATCAGAATTGTAGAAAACATTGCTGAAATCAAGATGGAAAAATTGCAAAGAAGTCCACATAAAACGATCAAATGGTGACATATGAAGAAAATTACATGAAATGATGATGTTTTTGGAAAGAATGTCTGGAAAAACCATATCGATATCAAAAAGGTCAAAAGTGGGGTCAACCCAAGTCATCAGAATCAGAGAAAAAGTCATGAAAATCAAAAAGGAAAAATAATCCGCGATTGGACTAATGTGGGCCTTTCGATCAGTTAGTGTATGCCCTCGAGCAATGAAATCCAATCGAAAAAATCCAAAATGTAGAAGTAAAGGAAATCAAATCGAATGTCGGGTGAAGGATTCCGAAAACGAAATAAGGAAAAATCCACGGAAAACCACATGAGATGTAGGTTTGCTCGAAAAGTATGAGATGATGTGCAAATGTGATGAAAAACTATGTAGAATGCATGTAAACAGGCCTAAATGTGTAAAAGATGCAGAGGTATGACTTAGACAAAGATTATGCATGACTTAATGCAATAATTAACACATATGTGCATGGACTTAAAAACAAGAAAAACAATGTAAACATGATAAAGGGCAAGTACATGGACTAAAATACAAAATTCACAAAAAGGTGGAAAACCTGGATAAAAAAATATTCAATAGCCCCTATCTTAATGCGTAGATGATGGATTAGACGAAAATGTAGCACTAAGATGCGTGAAAATTGCACCTTGGTGATTTCCTGAGAATTTAAGGTCTAATGTGCAAAATTCACACATAAGGTGCAAATGTGACTAAAATGTGAAATTAAAGATCAATTTACAATGCAAACATGATTACTAAATGGAAACTATGTTTAGCTGCAAAAATATGAATAAAAGCAATGGAAAATGTCAAAAATGAGTGTGAAAACAATTAAAACCTTAAATGATGAATTTGAAGTTAAATTAAGGGTCTAAATGCAAATTTCCTATACTCAATGACTGTATGCAGTGAATCTAGGGGCATTCATGCAAAATATTAGGGCTTAAATGTGATGAAAATTAGACTTTTATGATGATCAATGTGATTATGAAGTTTTTCAAGGTTTAGAATGCAAATCTCACAAGGAAAACTCATTTTAAAAAAGTTATGGGGCTCAATGCAAATGTTCAGGACTTAGTTGCTATGAAAGACCTGATCTCAGGAACTTAAGTGTGAAAAAACAAACATTTATAGGACTAAAAAGGGAATTAAAATTAAATAGGATAAAATATGCAATTTTTACAATGAAACAAAAGAAATGCAATTTAAAAAAAGATACAGGGGTCAAGGAATAAATTCCTAGGACTTAATTGCAACGCTTTAAAAAATTAAAGGGCTTTTAAATAAAAACCTAAAAATCTAACAGTCACCGATAGCGATTCGAAGATCGTCGTCGACGACTGCCTGGGAGGCTCATCTGAGCCCTCTCAACGGCTGATCGGTGATCTAAAGGGCTGAGAAGTTGAAGGAGGAGATGGGGGAAGATCCAACGGCACCGATCAAGTCCTCGACGGTCGAAACATGCTGTCGACTCCCCCTGCCAGTGTTCTTCTCCGACGGCAGGGCTTCCACTGCGGTGCTTCCAATGGCAGTGGCTCGGCACAGTGTGGATCGATGAAGCTCCGAGACGGCACAACGAGGCTGTGGGAAGTCTCAAGCGAGGTTGGAACAGCCTGGGACACCATCCCTATTGCGGGCTCCAGCAAGACGCCCTGTCGACATTGAGGAAGGTGTTGCAGTGGCGAAGGCAGTCTAGCGGGGACCGAAGGATCTACGGAGGGCTGTAGGGGAGCTTCCGATGGTGATGGTCTGGACGAGTGCTGGCAAAGCGTTCCACCCACTCAGTGGGTTCGATGGCGGGGTTTCTCCTAGCCACGGGAGGCCAGAGAAGCCTCTCCTGAGCTATAGAGCTCAGGGAGGTGGAGGAAATGGGAGGAGAGGCCTCAGGGGGCCTCTTCCCGCCGTAAGAGTCGCGAACCTCACTAGGGTTGGTAAACCAACCACCGGAGGGAACAACAACGACGCACTGGGGGTTAATCCCTATGAAAACCTATCTAGACGACCCGATAAATCCTCTGGTTGATTCAAACAAGAAGAGGAAGAATTACCTGCGGATGAGCTAGCTATCTCCTTGCGTGCCGGCAGCGGTGCTCCGGTGGACACTCTGGTTGCGGAGGTCTGGGGCTTCTGGGGGTGAAAAAATGGTTGGAAGGGGAGCTATGGATGTGGGTGCAAAAGTTGGCTCCGAAGCTTTCGATGGGTCTTCTATGGGTTCAAGTGCGCTAGAAAGGAGAAGCTCTAGTCTGTCAGCAGCTAGGGCTTTATACACCGACAGTAGACTCCCCACGTCATCAATCCTTCTCCGTACGGAGCCAGCACCGTTGGATCAAGCACATGCTTGAGGAGGAAAGACCAGAGATCACGGGAGACCAGGGAGGGACAATTGCTGATGGGATTTGACATCGGAGATGTCGTCGGAAATGTCGGCGTCACCGGCGGTGATCGGAATTATTTTTGGCCTACCCTAAGTTTGTGATTGTTGCATGTATTGGGCTTGGTTTTGGGCTTACGAGTGGGCCTATGATTTTAGTTTTTTTTAGGTTTTTGTTTTTAAGGTTTTTTATGGGATTTTGGGTTTTATATTTAGGTTTTTAATTAGGTTTTATGATTTTAATTAAATTCCTAATTTTTCTGATTTATGGTTTAATTAATTGATTTTAATTAGGGTTTTTGAATTTTTTTTTTTAGTTTTTAGGATTTTTGTGATTTAATTAGTTGATTTTAGATTAGGGTTTCTAGGGTTTTATTATTTTAGGATTTTTTAAGATTTTAATTAGATCAAAGTTTTATGTTTGAGTTTTAATTTAGATTTAATTAGTTTTTAATTGACTTAATTATGGATTTAGTTTAAATTTTGGTTTAATTGGTTTTTGTTGATTTTTGTTTGGATTAGAGTTTCTTTTTAGTTAGATTTTATTTTTAAATGGATGTTATTAAGTTTTACTTGATTAGGGTTTTAATTAGGGTTTTCACTTGATTAATTTAGATTTTAAGTGGTTTTAAGTGTAATTTATTTAATTTTGGTTTTAATTAGGGCTTTTACTTAATTAATTTGGATTTTAAATGGATTTTATTTGATTTTGGCTTTAATTAGGGTTTTCATTTGATTAATTCGGATTTTCACTTGATTAATTTGGATTTTAAATGGTTTAAATGGATTTTACTTAATTTTGATTTGAATTGGGTTTTTTATCTGATTAATTTGGATTTTAAGTGGATTTTATTTATTTTTTGTTTTAATTGGGTTTTTTATTTGATTAATTTTCTTTTTAAATGTTTTAAATGTGTTTTGTTTGGTTTTAATTTTTGATTTGGCCTGAGTGGGCTTGAGTGGGCCTGAATGGGCTTGTGTTGGTTTACGTGGGTTTATGGGTTTAGGGTTTTGGTAGAGTTAGGGTTTAGGTTTGGTGATTGCAACCAAAGCATCTTTCTAGAGGAGCTTGCTGTCAAGTCAATGCAAAATCGGGGTGTCTACAAGTAGTAAAGAGACAGATGGATCCTATGATAAGCTATCGTCAAAGGCAACAAATAGCTCGAGAAGGAAGCTGAGAACAGACGTCGCACAACAGGAGAACTAGAAAAGAGGCGCTTGAGCTCTAGTCAAGGGACTCGTGCGCGAACCTGCTAGTAAACACAAGGACAGGTGTCAAAACTTGAGAAGAAAACAATGCAATGTTTATTAAGTGATATGAATCACATACATGCATATGGATGCATCTAAAATGTGCTCTCTCACCATCTACATGTATCCTAGGAGGCTGTCTACTCTGGACTCTCTCAAGGTGAATGGGTCTCCGACTCAAAGCAGAAAGCAAGGTTTTGTCCCATGCCAAAGCTATGGAACAGTGGTGCATTGGGAGCCTCGACCCTGCCAAAGCATGAGTTGTACCCTCTACTAAGACCGACACGACCCCAAACAAGGGGGGACAGACTGGTATCACGTCCTACGCCAAAGTAATAGAACGAAAAAACCAGAACTGGCCTTCGTAAACTATAAGTGGACTTAGAGGAGAGAAGATGCATGCTCCTATATGATTCAATCATGCAAATAAGTTTGGTGAATTTTACTTGTCCATTTTATTTAACCATGATGGGGAAAAAAGTGTATGGTTGTCTCTGGTTGCCCCTATGTATTGGTTTTACTTGCAAGATTTTAATTAAATCGAAGGGGAAGGCATGTAGGTCTCTAATTCCCCTAAAATTAAAGTGGAAAGGGAAGAAAACACACAAATCATGGCAAGACAAGCACCATTTATCAAACAAAAGGCATAGACATGGCATGTGCTTGTGTTATGATCATGATCGTGGTAAAGAAACAAGCAACATTCCAAAAGGCATGGGACATGGCATGTGCATGTGAGATGAGATGGCATTTTTGTGAAAAAATAAACACTCATCATCCACAAAGCATGATACATTATTAGGCCACACAATTAATGAGTATTCAAGCGAAGAAAAACCATGCAAGCAAGGAAAATCCAAAAATGAAAGCTAGAGTCTTGTCTTTTCCCAGTAGAGTCACCAATCCTGTGACCATGCCGATGGGAGCGAAACCATACACCGATGCGATCGGGACCACATGGAGACCGATAGGGCTATGGCAAATGCAATGAATCCGAGGACAAGGGAAAAAAGACTCAAAAACACCGAAGAGAGGCAAAGCAAAATAATGAAAAGGACATGGAATCGCCAACTAGTCTATTAAAAACGAAAAGACGAAGAAAACCATATCGAAAATCAAAGCCAAAACTAAATGCAAGACAAGAGTGACTTTGTGCCAAATGGACGCAACACATGGGTCATTGCGAACCCAAGAAAGGGTAAGGACTCCTATTACGTGCGAGGAAGGTGTTAGGCACCCCCACAAGCCTGACGAGTCGGTCTTTCTAGGACTTATTACTCGCATGCATGGCCATGTAGGTGCTTGGACGCCTGTTAATGTGTGGCTACATGGATGATGAATGATTTAAAAACTACCTGAAGTGGACAGCGCAATAAATTGAGTGCACCATGATGTTGGAGACATGATGCAAACGGTGGGCGGATATTTGGATTAGAGGCCAGAGCTAGCTCGACAGAATCCCTGGGACAACCATGCATCCGGGACGTGCCTTTGGTACATGCACCCAGGAGATGTCCAAAAGTATGCCTAAAGGATAGGTCACTACAACCAATCCCTAACACCTACACCAGATGCAACTACGAGTGTTGCATGATATTATCAAAACATAGGGAGAAAATCACCTAGGCAAAGCGACTTCAAAGAAGAACCATGATAAAAGCAAATAGCAAAGCCAAAACCATACAAAATGCATCAAACTCACTAGGGAGACCAGATCGACTGTACACCCGGATGAGGCTTAGTTAGGTTTGGCCTTGCATAATCCCCGTCGGATACGTGCATCTAGGACGTGCAATCGAGCACATCGTCAGAACATAGCCCAGACCTCCTTCTTCATCGCCTCATCCCAAGCAATGCATGCATCATCAAAGCAAAATAAGCATTCAATGATCTAAAGGGATGGCATGGCATGAGGGGAATGTTGAGAAAACCAACGAGAAAACACAGAGGTCCTCTCCCCATCCTTGTCATTGACGTCACCGTCGACCATGTTTCGGTTGACCTCCATGAGGAAGCCCTGGCCTAAGGCTCAACTTAGTCGCAACGAGAGTTGAAAGGAGAAGGAGAGGGGGCCATCAGGATGCCTAGGCCGTGTGCTTAATGACTGGGATGGCTCATGCCATCGCTCGCCGTCCGTCGACGGGGAGGATGATGGGATGTGATGAAATAAGGGGAAAATGGCAGAAAAAACGTGACAGGAACACCAAACTAAAGTCACTAAGTGGTCCTCAGCAAGAAAGGGAGGAAACAAATACCTATGTTGATCGGTTGTTCTTCTTCATGTCGGCAACTAGATCTCCAACAGTGAGCTTGGAAGGTGTTGGTGGCTGAGAGTTAGTTAGGAGAGGCCCTAGGGATATTTGGAGCAAGTAGTTAGAGCACTACCTAGGATGGAGGAAGGCTGGTTACGGGGACTTGGGAGTAGGTTTCTCTCTGGCTCTCCTTGTCCGACAGCTCTCTTGGTTTTCCGACGACGATGGGTTCCTCCTTTCTCTTACAATTGGGATCTGGTGTCTTGGTCACAGGGAAGCCTTGGGTTTTTGGTGGGTGGATGCGTGTTAGGTGGATTGGGGTGGCATGGCAAAGTGGGGATGTCAGGGCATTACAGGTGGCTCGTGGGCGTGCTGGCTGATGCGGAGGTGGCATGCAATAGTGTAGCGGCGAGGGTGTTGCAGGGACTGGTAAGGCCATGGCAAGGACAAGTGAGGTAGGGTGTGGCCATGGGAAGGTATTAGTCATGTCGTGGAGACAAACATGGTGTGGAGCATGGCGGAGGCTTCATACGAGGAACGATGAAAGCGACCAATCGGGTGGCACATGCCTGGATGTCCTGGTCTCTACGTGCACGTGGGCCACGCTATTAGGCCACACATCCCACTAGGCCAGAGCAAATGAGTTGGGTTTTTGGTGTTGGGCTTAGTGAATGGGGTTTGTTTAGGATAATTTGGAGACTTTGGGTTGGTTTAGGTTTATGGGCTCGGTTTAGGGTAATGTGATAGGACCGGGTTCGTCGTTCAGTTGCACTCTTCGCTGGATCCACCTGCCAACATTGATCAGATACCTGGGTGTCTACGATAGCAATGTCCAAAGCCTCCCCATACATCATTCATATTCCAGAGGCATCAAGTTAACTTGCGTCATCAAGCTACAAGTTAAGTTTGCAATATCTGAAAAAAGAAATTAACAGTAATAATTAGAAGACCTTTTCTATGACATTATTGAGGAGTTGTTTAATTGAAAACTACTAGCTATGAAATTCAGACTATCAGTTGGAGCAAACTATTAGAAGACCTTTGTTATGTTTAATTGAAAACTACACCTGCAATAATGATAGTTTATCAGATAGATAAAAACTGCAGTATATATAAAAACTACACCTGCAATTAGAAGACTATCAATATATTTAAGAACTGCAATATAAATTAGACTATAAAAAGGCAAATCATGAAGGTTATAAAATTTCCAAGAGTTTGTGGTAGTATAGAATATAATATGTATTTCCAGAAAAGAAGAAAAAGGCAAATCCTAAAGATAGCAAGTGGACAAGTAAAAAGGCTCTATAAAAGCTTCTGGAACTTTAAATTCCAACAGCAAATCATCGATTCTGAAAAGCATTTATACACACACTTTAGGATTGAAGAGTTTGACAGCACTCTTAAATGCATGAATGAGATGAAGAAAGCATTTTATACACGACAAGGGGGGCATAAATAATTTAGCCATGAAAGCATCCATGATGTCCATGTAGGATCGAGTGGCTTCTCTAGAGAGGAGTGAATAGAGAACTTTAATTTTTAATATTTACTTTCTCAATTTTAGGTACAAGTTAATCAAAATGAAGTATGTTACAATAGTAAACAAGAAACTATAGCACAATCATATAAATTTGTGGTTAATACTAATTCATGCACATGAAGGAGATGAGAGACAATGAATACATAGGCAATTTATAGTGGTTCGGCCAAAAACCCTAGCCTAGTCCACTCCTCAAGACCCTCTTGATATTTTCCCCTTATACAAGAGTGATAAAACACTTACTTGCGTTGGCTATCCCACCAACCCAATCCTTGCTCCTTCCACTTCTCGTTCCCCGAGAAGCTAGAGCCTCCTTTTGTAGCTTTACAACAAATTGCCTTCCCTTTCACAAAGCACTTTCACATAATATTACAATATCGGCTTGTGAAGAGAATGTAGGACAGAGTTTGAGCACAGTAATCGAGAGATACAAGTATAGAAGTGATGTCTGTCCTATCAAGGCTCGTAGAGGTCCTATTTATAGCCAAATGACCATCAAAAAATGCATCTAACGACTAGAAAATGGTCATAAACGGCTAGTCTATCGGTATGCCATTTTGACCACTGGAATGCCATTTTTCTCTTCAAACAGCAACTCTCGGGCAATTCAGTATGCTGGAATTCTTTCGGTATGCCAAATTCGCCTGATACGGTATACCGTTTTAGTACGGTATGCTGTTTTATCTTCAGCTTTATCTTCACCGTCTTTTTTGGAGTTTCGTTGCTTATGCCGATTTTTCCTATTTTGGTATGCCGTTTTGCTCTAGTATGCCGTTTTTGATTATACATCTTTTGATTCGGAGTTCCGTTTTGTGTATCGATTTCTCTTGTTTCGGTATACCGATTTTCCTTTGGTATGTCGATTTTGATACATCATCTTTGATACAACCAAATTGCTAAGTACATCCTTATATATTTATTTACAACATTTTTCATAATATTACATGACTCAAATAATTACAATTCTTCAACCTTATTTTTCTCTCATGGAAATATAAAAAAAATTCATTAGTCCAAATTTAATCATCAAAACAAAGTATATTTCTAACAATCTCCCCCTTTTTGATGATGACAAAATTAAAAGATCAAATATGAGTTCTAATCATACAGGATAAGAATTTTCAATAACCTCCCAGTAAACTAGGCTCCCTTTATGATTTTTTTAAATTTTCTAATCATATTGATAATCCATAAGAATTTTCAAAAACCTCCCCCTTAAACTAGGCTCCCTTTAAATTTTCTAATCATATTGATAATCCATATACTTTATATTTCTCCAACTGTATAAGTTTTCTAATCACATATTTGAATTCATATATACTTTATATTCTCCCCCTTTTTGTCATAATTGAAAATATATGATATGTTATGAATAACTCTCCCCCTTTGAGCAATAACCAATATATATAGAAATAAAGTCATGACAAACATCAAAACAAAGATAAAGTCATTAATAATCCAAATTACACATAATGTCCAAACGCGAAATGTCAAGAACTAGTGATGTTCAACAACAAATTCAAGGAGATGGCGGATTGATGTGTTCAAGAATATCCTAGTGATATTCTTGAAGAGTGTCTTAGTACGCCTTGACTCGATCACTGAGTTTCTTTATGCTTTCCATATACTGTTGATGTCATTGATTTTGTTGAAGCATCAAGTCAGAAATCAGCTTTTGTTGTTGTAGTTGGATGTCCATCATTTGCTTTTGGTGAAGATGCATTTCTAACAATTGCTGTTGAAGGGAATCCAATTTCTTAGATATATTGGACTCTTCTTCTTCTTCTTCTTCTTCTTTAGAACTGGCATCTTTGTCTTGAGCTTGAGTTCTTTGTGGTACAAAAGCGGAACCCTCAGGAAGATTTCTAATTTTACTATGAAACTCAATAGATTGTTCCATCTTAGCCACGACATGGGTTCCTAAAGGCTTAGATTTGACAGGTAGGCTTGGTTCATCATCAAAGGGAATGTCATAATTTTCAAATAGATAAGTAAGAGGAGGACCAAAAAATAATTTAGCTTTGACATGAGTGATGCAGTGAAAAATCACTTGACCCCAATTAACTGGAATTTGTTTGACAATGGCATAGACCACCTTACAAGTAAGCTCACTTAACTCATCTTGGTGGCCTTTCTTTTGAACTAGATTGGCGGCCACAATATAGGCGATAATACGGGATTGCTTAGTCAGTTGCTTAATCTTACTAGGTTTGAAAGTGCTCCTAGTGTTCAAGGATATAGCCTTATTGATTTCAGCATAGGACCAATCTAACTCATAAATGGATAAGGTGATGTCGGTTCCTGAATATGGGATTTTAAATAATTGACATAGAAAAACATCATCAATGTCTATGGCATTGCCATAGATATAAGAATGAGCTAGAGAGTGAGAATAAGTCATGTTGGCATAGAATAGAGAAACTTGGTTAGGATAGTACATTCTATCACCAATGGAACTTGAAAACGGGATTAAACCTTGGAACTCAAAAAAAGGCTTGATGGATTCTAGTTCATTGAAAACTATTCTTCTTCCAATGAGTACCCCTCTGTTGGCAAACCTTTCATGGTGAGCATGCTCGGCCTCATTGTCGACAAACTGGTATTTCTGAGAGTGCCTATCGGAAGCCCCCGATGTCTCTTCCAATTTCTTCCGTTTTTCGCGAGAGGCAAGCATCTTCTTAGGGGCCATCCTCAACAAGGGTGAGAAAACGGTAGAGAAGAGGAGAGGAAGGGTCGGAGATGGTGTATGAGACCAGAGGTGAGGAGATTCTCGGATAGGAAGGAAAGGGAGTGGTGTCGGCAGAAAGAAACGCTCCATCGGAAATTAAAACAAGTGAGAAATAATCCTAGGTTTTGGGTTTTAAAACAAGATTCGCGACGAATTCAGTATACCGAAAAAATGATCGGTATGCCAAAATCAGTTACAGGGGATTTCGGAACATTCTTCATTACATGCATCGGTGTGCCAAAAAATAGTGACTCAGGGGATTTCGGTATACTGGATATTTTCGGTATGCCGAAGAATCTGTCAAAAAATCGGTATACCATTCCATTTTGGTATGCCGATCTAGTAATTTTCAGTAAATACCTTAGGTATTCTGAAAAGCCTCATAGAATATATTTTCATGTTATATCTGATAGTTTACAAATACCTAGATCTCTACTTATTTTAATAAATTGTTGTTCATCAAGAGGTTTACTAAAAATATCTGCCAATTGATCCTTAGTGGAAATAAATCCTAACTTAATGTTGTTCTTAAGGGCAATGTCTCTTAAGAAATGATGTCTTACTTCTATATGTTTAGTTCTAGAATGATGAACTGGATTTTTAGATGAATTGATTGCACTTGTATTGTCACAAAATATTGGAGTTGTTGATAAAATTATATTAAAGTCTTTTAGGGTTTGTTTCATCCATATAAATTGGGCACAACAACAACCAGTTGCAATATATTCAATGCCTCGATCCCAGGCACGCCACTAAAACACAGTATCAAGCATAATTACACTAATTATAAAAATATTAAATAACTGTAACTAAGGCTCACCTTCAGGATCACAATGTGCGCCTAGAAGCTCCAACTCCTACACCGGAACTCGACTGCACGCGGTCTACACCTGAAACCAAACAAGCACGCGAGAGTGACATCTAAGTCACCCAGTACGCGCCCTACCCACAGAAACCACAAAACCTATGGAAAACTATGAAACTCATTTCTTTGATTATTAAAACTTGGTTTTCTTTTGAAAATCCTCTTTTCTTTTTATTGGAAATCACTTGGGAATTCAATCACAAATTCATGCTCTTTTCAAAAGCCATGTTTCTCTTCTTTTCTCAAAACATTTGGAAACTCATTCCAAAACCACATTCTCTTTCAAAAACACACCTTTGCATTTTCTTTCAAAACCTTTGGAATTCATTTTCCAAAACATATCCTTTTCAATACTTGGGATTTCTTCCCAAAATCACACATTTAAATTCACTTTTCTGACCAGATCTAGCCTAAAACATAATGCCTCACGGGCTCAAAACCAAATCATAAATATAGGCTGGTAACTGGTAAAAACATCATCATTATTTCATTTCAGGATTTTAGGACTATTTCATCAATCCAATCCTGACCAAATCAC
This sequence comes from Posidonia australis, assembly GCA_024699735.1. Classification (NCBI taxonomy): domain Eukaryota; kingdom Viridiplantae; phylum Streptophyta; class Magnoliopsida; order Alismatales; family Posidoniaceae; genus Posidonia; species Posidonia australis. Next base: position 12,937 of record JAMKQA010029888.1, read on the forward strand.
ATTCCTTTTCCTTTATTCATTTCCACTTTTCTTTACTATTGTTACCTTGATCAGGGGTAACCAGGCACACAAGCAATAGGCGAGGACATCCTTTCCCCTACCTTCCTGCACTGCCGTAGTGAAATTCCCCGTGCGGGATGTCACTGCCCCGACCAACCAGCCTCAATTTCATTTTCATATGTGCACGGGGATACATCTCTATCTAACGCCCCATCGGTGACCCGAACAACTAGGTCCAATGACCCAGGCTCAGCCTACACCATCGGTGACCCAAACAACTAGGCTCAAAAGCCTAGGCTCAGCCTACACCGTCACGAGCTTAGTGACCCGAACAACTAGGTACAACGAGCTAGGCTCAGCCAACACCATCGGTGACCCGAACAACTAGGCTCAAAAACCTAGGCTAAGCCTACACCGTCTCAAGCTCGACAACCACAGTCGTGTCTGGCAACTGGTTCATTGGAGCCTCATACTCCTACCACATTGTCGACACCAGCCCCAGTGGTCTCTTAACACATTATTAGTGTTCCATTTCAAAACTCTTTAAACTTTCTTTTCAAAACCATTTTCCATTTCATTCTTTTCGTTACAGGACTCTGTCTCCTTGCAACACTTGACTATCCACTGGGGTCCCAACTCAAGCCATGAAAACCATGCTAAAAATCATAAATTGGGTCTCATGCCCAAAACCACACAAAATCATCATTTTCATTCATTTATGGGTCCAAAACCTAAAACCACGTCCAAATATATTTATTTGGGTTCCACATTCCTCCATGTCATTACATGGGGAAAACATCATTAACATATCCTCAACATACCATTAAAACCAGTTATCCTTCATTTAAACTCATATTTATGCATACCAGGTTCAGGGCCAAAACGGTAGACCGAATCTTCGGTTCGGCATACCGAAATTCCGTGTTTCGGTATACCGAACAATTTCAGTATACCAAAATTCCCTGTTTCAGTATACTGAACTTTTTCGGTATACCGAAACCCCCTGTTTCGATCGACCGGAGGATTTCGGTCTACCGAAGCCTGGGATCTAGTTTAATCTGCCAGGATTTCTGTATACCAAATTCCTCGCAGACAAGGCACACCCCTGTTCCGGATGGTGAAAAATCACCCAAGTGGGAGTCCCGATCGGACCTCCCAACCCATCATAAACCATCAATAAATCATGGGGTGTAGACCCTTGAGTCTACTTCAAAACCCCTCAAACCATTCACAATTCCATCTACCACACAGTTCATACGAAAATCACAAGGAGAAGGGGCTCAAGAATGGCTACTTTAGCCTTCAACCCCAAAATTGCATTTCCCCTACAAAAATCAATCCTAACTGCATGATATCAATATTCTCATGCTATATAACACATTACCATTTCTTTCATGATTTTTCCACAATTTGTCATGCATTTATCTCAATTTTCATGCAATTAACCCATCGTTAATGAAACACTGAATGGAGGAAGGGAAAGGAGTCACGTATTTGGCTCAGCCCTCCAATGACCCTTCCCACACTCCCACGAACCTCCTCGCACCCTGGCGAAGCCTCCTTTGCCGGCAGACACACGAGCGGCTCACACCACCTCCTCGGTTGCACATCGTTCCTTTTTCTCTCCTCCTCTCTCAATCACCCTCTCCTCTCTTCGCACGCTGTAGCCTCCCTTTATCCTCTTTCCCACTCACGTCGCGCCGGTCGCCCATCACCTCAGAAGAGACGGTGAGGCACGGACTGGTGTCGTTGGTGGCACGGGTCAGGGAAGGGAAGGAAGGAGACAGAAAAATGGTGCGAGCTAAAGGAAAAGAAAGGAGAAAAAGAAGGAAAAGAAAAGAAGAAAAGACAGGCACGTGAACCGAGGTGACTATGCATCCTCAACTTGGGCTCCACATTGGTCCTAGATCACAAATAGGTGCACAGAAAGCCAACCACAAGCTCACACATCCAAACACGACAGATTATCCATTAATAAAGCATTTAAGCAATGTCACAATCAATTACATGGTTTATAATTAAAATGGATAATCATGCCTAGATGTCACATCCCACCCCCTTAAAAGAATTTCATCCTCGAAATTCAGCTCTAATAAAACAAGTAGGGGTACTGTCTCTGGATGTCCACCTCGCGCTCCCAGGTAGCCTCCTCTGTACCATGGTATTGCCACTGAACTAACACCAATGGAATCACTTTATTCCAGAGGACTTTCTCTTTCCTGTCCAGTATCTGAACTGCATTTTCAACCATAGACAATTCCTCCCATAGTTCCTCTAGCTGCACTGGCATCACCTAGGATGTATCGGCCAAACGCTTCCTCAACATAGACACATGAAAGGCGTTGTGTACACCCGCCAACTCTAGAGGCAGATCTAGTCTGTATGCCACCTCACCAACCCTCTTGGTAATCTGGTACGGTCTGATATATCTTGGGCTCAACTTGCCCCTCTTACCGAATCGCATCACACCCTTGGTTGGTGACACCTTCAAGAAAATGAAGTCACCTACCTTGTATTCTAGAGGTCTTCACCTCCTATCAGCATAACACTTCTGCTGACTTTAGGCAGACAACAACCTCTTCCTGATCAGATCCACCTTGCCCTCGTACTGCTGTATGATCTTGAGCCCAACTAACTATCTCTCACCAACCTCACTCCAACATGTGGGTGTCCTGCAGGGTCTGCCATACAATTCCTTGTATGGTGCCATACCAATACTAGAGTGGTAACTGTTATTATATGCAAACTCAATCAGAGGTAAATGATCCTCCCAGCTACCACCAAAGTCCAAGGCACAGGCCCTCAGCATGTCCTCTAATGTCTGGATGGTCCTTTCTGTCTGGCCATCCGTTTGGGGGTGGAAAGCAGTGCTAAAATTCAGCACTTTGCCAAAAGCCTCCTGCAGAGCTTCCCAGAATCTCGATGTAAACCTCGTGTCTCTGTCAAACACAATAGACACTGGGACAACATGCAATCTCACAATCTCAGCCACATACAACTCTGCCAGTTTTGCCAAAGGAAGATTCACCCTTATTGGCAAGAAATGTGCCAATTTTGTAAGGTGATCCACTATCACCCACACAGTATCTTTTTTTCTTCGGGTTCGTGGCAAACCCGTCACAAAGTCCTTCGACACATTTTCCCATTTCCACACTGGAACGTCCAAAGGCTGCAAAGTCCCTCTAGGCTTTTGGTGCTCTATCTTTACCATCTGACAGGTTGCACACTTCGCCATATACTTAGCAATCTCTCTCTTCATCCCAGGCCACCAGAAGTTCCTCTTCAGGTCTTTATACATCTTGGTGCTTCCTGGATGAATAGAGTATCTGGAGCAGTGGGCTTCATCTAGCAAACTGTTCTCGATTTTCTCTATCTGAGGTACATATAATCTCAAATCATACCTCAACCCACCGTCTACCCCAACTGAAAAATGAGGGGCATTACCAGCTTCCCGCTTCCTCCAGATATCTGACACAAAAGAATCATATTGCTGAGCTGTGACAATCGCCTCGATCATCCTCGAGCGAATAGACAAATTAGCCAACACTACCCTGGCAGGTCCCTGAGACTGTCTTTGAGGCCAGCACTCCACTAGTCCCTCTAATAATTTCCATTCATGGATCATCATACTAGCCATAACATGAGTGCGTCTGCTCAGAGCATCTGCAACTACATTAGCTTTCCTTGGGTGGTAGGACAAATTGAAATCATAATCTGTTGTAAATATGTCTTGAATTATGTCTTTGTTTCAGGGTTAGTTTGGTCATTAGACCATTTAGGTGCCCTAGTATTTAAGAAGTCTAAGGCACAGATTATGTAACCTCTTTGGTCATTATGTAACCCTATTTTGTCTCCAATTGTATAGAGAGAACTCCTCCCTCTTCTCTCCATATCTAGG
>JAMKQA010029889.1:0-20613 GCA_024699735.1 Posidonia australis
TTTAGTTTATTCTAGGTTTAGATTTTATTTTATTCTTTTAGGTTCACTTTTGTTTTTAGTTTATTCTAGGTTTAGATTTTATTTTATTCTTTTAGGTTCACTTTTGTTTTTAGTTTATTCTAGGTTTAGATTTTATTTTATTCTTTTAGGTTTACTTTTGTTTTTAGTTTATTTTAGGTTTACATTTGATTTTGGTTATAGTTAATTTTCAAGCTTACGTTTGGCTTGGTTTTAGTGTTGTTTATTTTTAAGTTTAGATTTGACTTTAGTTTTAGTGTTGTTTATTTTTAGGTTCGTGTTTTAGTTTCCTCTTTGTGGGCCAAGAAGGATTTATGGTTAGACCAAAGGTGTTTGGTTTGTGCTCAGACTACTAGTTTGGGTTTTAGAACAAGTTTTGGTTTTTTTTTTTAAGTTTAAAGGATCAAGTTGAGTCCATTGCAGCTAGAGTATGATCTAGAGAGGTCTGCCGTCAAGTTTATTTTTAAGTTTAGGTTTGACTTTAGTTTTAGTGTTGTTTATTTTTAGGTTCGTGTTTTAGTTTCCTCTTTGTGGGCCAAAAAGGGTTTATGGTTGGACCTATGGTGCTTGGTTTGTGCTCAGACTACTTGTTTGGGTTTTAGAACAAGTTTTGGTTTTTTTTTTTTGGTTTAAAGGATCAAGTTGAGTCCATTACAGCTAGAGTATGATATGGAGAGATCTGCCGTCAAGTAACTGCAAAATCAAGGTATCCACGTTATCAATTCAGATTTTATATATTCAAAACAAGAACTAGTTTTAAACATAGGATTTATCATTCAAATATGTAAATTCCATCACATATAACATACATCAACTAAGAAACACATATCAAGATTACTTATTAAAACATACAAGATGTTATTGTATAATAAATGAAACAAATGATTCTAGAGTTAATTTAACATGTGCATGACTCATGATTTGTTTTTAGTTTCATCCTAAGTCCAATTATACTCCTTTTTTTTGTAGATATTGCTCATGCAATTAATTAACTTTGGGGTCCTTATGTGATATTTTTTATATTCATGAACACATTGATTCATTGTTGTGCTCAAATGAACGAAATTAAAATATTACCCTACTGATTTTAATAGACCTATTTGTTGCTTATGGAAAAAAAGACAGCTAACTAAGGACTACAAATAATGGTAAAGGCTTTAATTTACATAGAAAAATCCTACCAGTCTATAGACGATATTTTTTCCCAACCCATCTTCAACTTCTTATCAGTAGCAAAAAGAGATGGAATCTCCCTTGCCATCCAACAATGGTAAGCAATATTTACATCTGGGCGATGAATCCACCATATGTCTACCATATTAGTAACATGAGTCATCCAGATCAAAGGATTACTACTAGAAATTCTGTAAATTACAAAGACAACTCGTATAGGCATGTCCTCATAAAATTCCCCTAAAATCTGGAAAATGCCATTTTATTTTCACGAAAATGCCAAGAACATGCAATCTAAAACAAATGTATGAATTTGATGTAGGTAAAACAACATTAATACTTGACTCTCAATGAATTGATTTTACAATTCCATTAAAGTACCTACAGCTAAATAGAGGCTATAATTTGAATCCAGGTTTTAAGGTCTCTATGCAAATAATCTCAATGGTAACTAATGTCATCCATGTGCAAGTTTTTTATTAATTATTTTTTAATTCCATGACCAAATGACAAGCTTTTAAACATTCATTTTGTGCTTCCCCTCCTCTCCCTCTCCTCTCCTACACAAGCAAAGCAATTGTGAACAAAAAATGGAAGAAATATCCATACATTAAGTTGAAACTGTCATTGATTAGAAGATTGAATATATCAAAAAAAACATTAACTATATTCATACAATAATATGACAAATACAACGACTACCTATTGTCATGTTCTCTAGTTTGTCTTGTTGAGCCATTTGCCTTTTGTATTGCTGATTTTGAGATTGAGGTAGCACAACTCATGCTGGAGATGACTTATTTCTTTAAGTCAAATTCTAAATAATTCTCAACAGAAGAAAAAACACAATCAGCGAAGTAGTAAAGCCACTTGTGGTTGTCCAAATGCATATTCTCAACTGAGTTGTATTGTCATATTATATGTGAACTTGTTCAACTAGGATGCTAACAATGATTTTCTGGTAAATGCATATCAAACTTACCTTTGAAAAGGGAAGCCTCCAATAAACTTGCAATCAATAGTATTTACACAACGAGATAGATTTGATGAATAACCATGTAACGTCTCGATCCTGGACACGCTACCAAAACACAGTATCAAGCATAATTACACTAATTACAGAACAAATATAACTATAACTAAAATTCAACTTCAGAATCACAATATGCGGCTAGAAACTCCAACTCCTACACCGAAACTCGACTGCACACGATCTGCACCTGAAAACCAAATAACATGCGTGAGTGACATTTAAGTCACCCAGTACGCGTCCCAAAACATACAAACCATAAAACCTAGACAAAACCATAAATCTCATCTTTTTCAAAACTTGGTTTTCTTTTTTTTTTGAAAATAATCCTTTCCTTATTAAACAATCACTTGAGAATTTAATCCCAATCCATGTTTTTTTCAAAAGCCATATCTCTTTTCTTTTCTCAAACATCTTGGAAATTTATTCCAAGATCACATTTTCTTTCAAAACATTCCTTTACATTCCTTTCAAAAACTTTTGGAATTCATTTTTTCAAAACATTTCCATTTCTAATATTTGGGATTTCTTCCCAAAACACAATTTCAAATACACATTTCTGACCAAATCCAGCCTAAAACACAATGCCCCATTACGCTCAAAATCAAATCATAAACATTGACTGACAACTGGTTAAAACATTATCATTTCTTTTCAAGATTTTAGGACCATTTCATCAGTCCAATCCTGACCAAATCACATTTCACTTTCTCTATTCATTTCCACTTTTCTTTACTGTTGTTACCTTGATCAGGGATAACCACGCACACGAACAGTAGGCGAAGACATCCTTCCCCTATCTTCCTGCACTGTCGTGATGAAATTTCCCGTGCAGGATGTCACCGCCCAGGCCAACCGACCTCAATTTCATTTTCATAAGTGCATAGGGATACGTCTCTGTCTGACGCCCCAATCGATGACCGAACAACTAGGTCCAATGACCCAGGCTCAATCTACACTGTCGGTGACTCGAACAACTAGGCTCAAAAGCCCAGGCTCAGCCTACACCGCTATGAGCTAGGTGACCCAAACAACTAGGTACAATGACCAAGGCTCAGCCTACACCGTCGGTGACCCAAACTAGGTATGAAAACCAAGGCTTAGCCTACACCGCTATGAGCTCGACAACCACATTGTCAGTGTTCCATTTCAAAACCATTTTCATTTCATTCTATTCTTCTCGTTGCAGGATTCTATTTCCTTGCAACACTTGACCCTCCACTGGGGCCTCAACTCAAGTCATCAAAAGCAAATTTAAAACCATAAATTAGGTCTTAAGCTCAAAAACCACACAAAACCATCTTTTTCATTCATTTATAGGGTCAAAACCCAAAACCACACCCAAATCAATTTGTTTGGGGTTCCATATGCCTCCATGTTGTTACACAAGGCAAACATCATTCATGTAAGTCCAACATACCATTAAAACCATTTAACATTCATCAAAATTAACGTTTTTACATTCCAAATTTAAGGCAAAAACGGCATACCGAATTTTCAATTCGGAATACCGAAATTCCCTATTTCGGTATACCGAAAATTTTCGATATGCCGAAACCCCCTGTTTCAATCGACCGTGAAATTTCGGTCTACCGAAATCCTAGGTTCTGGCTTAATCTGCTAGGATTTCGACATACCGAATTAATTCGGTATACCAAATTCCTCGCAGACAGTGCACACCCCTGTTCCGCAACGACGGAATTCGCCCAAAATGTGAGTCCCGATCAGACCCTCCAAACATACACCATAAATTTCTATAAATTTCCTCAAGTCTACTTCAAAATCTCTCAAACTATTCATGATTCCATCAACCATACAAGGAGATATAAATTCGCGAGAGAAACATGCTCAGAGTGAAACCTTAAAATATTTAAGACATATCTCCTCAAAACTCACGAAATTCACACAATCTAGCATGATCCCTACACATTCACATTATTTAACTCATTTCCATCATTCCTACTATTTTTCTACAATTTTTCATACATTTCCCTTGATTTTTCATGCTTGAGGCATAATTAGTAGGAAACATGTAAACGAGGTAGAGACAGGGCCACGTACCTCCAATGGCGCCCCAGTGATCCTTCCCGCACTCCGGCGAGTCTCCTTGCACCCCAGCGAAGTCTCTCCCGCCGACAGACCACACGGATAACCACCACCTCTTCCTCGGTTGCGCACACGTCGTTCTTTCTCTCCCTCTTTCTCCTCGCGTCACAGCTCACCTTCGTCCACTCGCCTCCGCCTCTCTTATCCCTACCTCCTCCCGCATCACGCCAGCCACCCATCGTGTCGGAGGTGACGATGAGGCACGGGTCGTTGGGTGATGGTGGCACGGGCTGGTGGAGGGTGAAGGGGAAGAAGACGAGTGTGTGGTGAGCTCGTGAGTGAGAGAAGAAGAAAAAGGAAGAAGGAAAAGAGGAAAGAACGGGCACGCATATCGAGGCGACTGTGCATCCTCAAATTGAACTCCACATTAGTCCTAAATCACAAGCAGATGCACAGAAAACTAACCACAAACTCACACAAGCAAGAAACAACAGATTATCCATTATTAATCATTCATACAATATTGCAAATAATTACATGGTTTACAATAAAAATGGATAATCAGACCTAGATGTCAGAAGCCATCTGGTAGCCTCAATTGTTTTATCCATTCACAAACTTGCTCTACTTCATCCTTGCTTAATGAGTAACATGCTTTGGGCAACACATTCTTACCATTGATGATTTCTAGATGCAAGTTACTCCTAATACCCATTGCCTCCAAATCTTTACGGGATTTTGAATTATCCTTTGACTTATCCTTCACATTCATTACAGTATTGAAGATGTTATCAAACACATTTTTTTCAATATGCATTACATCAAGGTTGTGACAATCAAAAGTGTACTCTAATAGGGTAGTTCAAAAAAAATACTTTTCTTTGTCCAATGATGGCATTTCCCGTAACCATCAAATTTCTGACCACTACTTGCCTTCTCAAAAATAACTTGTTCTATTCAGATATATTGTTCTTGACATTAATCCCAGATATATTGTTCTTGACATTAATCCCAGATAATCTTTCTATAGTGGTTTCTTTCTCGACTCTTTTTTTGAACTTGTCACTTTGTTTTTTATATGGATGATCAAGCGGCAAAAATTGCCTATGGTAATCAAAAAATGAGACTTTCCTACTATGATTTAGTATGAAAACCTTCGTTCGTTGCATGCAATAAGGACATGAAAGTCTACCATGGGTACTCCAACCTGACAACATTCCATAGGCTGGAAAGTCACTAATAGTCCACATCAATACAGCTCTCATTTTAAAATTTTGTTTTCTAGACGCATCATAAGTTTCAACACCATCCTCCCACAACATTTGCAATTCATCAATAAGAGACCTCAAATAGACATCAATTTCCTTTCCAAGACTTCTTGGACCAGGAATCAATAGTGTAAGAAACATAAAAGTTTCTTTCATGCACATCCATGGTAGGAGATTGTATGGAGTAACAATGACCGACCAACATGAGTAGTTAGTACTTGAATGACCATATAGACTAAATCCATCTGTTGATAGATCAAGTCTAACATTACAAACTTCAGATGCAAAAGAAGGATTTTTGAGATCAAAATCCTTCCAAACTTCACTATCAACAGGGTGTTTAATTTCATCAAGTGCTTCAATGCGAGTGTCACTGTACCAATCTTCAGCAGCCTTTGAAGATTGATATAACCTCTGAAGTCTTGGCTTAAGTGAAAAATAATGTAAAATCTTCCAAACAATCTCTTTAGACGTAGTTAGACAATTGTTAGTTTATACCTAGGATGACCACAAGTAGGACATTGTCTCTTATTTTCATTCTCTCGCCCATAATACAATACACAATCATTGATGCATGCGTGTATTTTCTTGTATCCCACGCCAAGCTTTCTCAAAATTTGTTTCATTTTGTAATACGACTCCGGTAACTTCTCATCGTTTGGCAAAACACCTTTCATCAACCTCAAAATAGCTTCAAATCCTTTGTTTGGAATTCCATAAGTAGACTTGATGTGTAATAGTTGAGTCATAGTACATAACTTTGACACATCACAACCATCCCAAAGTCATTCATCAACATCCTTCAACAAATTATAAAAGATTTAAGCATGTGGATTTGGTTCTTCAATATCTTCATCATCTGAATCGCGATCCCAATCATAACCATAACCTGCAACATCCATCACTAAATTTCTGTATTGATTACTACTATTGGATGAACCTCCCATGTCCAAAATGGGATTAAACATTGGAGGATCATCTACACATTCTCCATGTTAAGTCCATGTAGTGTAGTTACATACATAACCTTTGCGAAAAAGATGGAAATCTGGTCTCATAACATGTTAAGGCACAACTGGCACAAGAACACTTGATCTTTTCCATCATCTACACACTCATCATTGGAAAAAGAAAATTCAAGAAACTCATTCACTCCTTCAAATTCAGATGATGAAAACCCACCATTAATTCTCTTAGTCATCCAACTTTGATCTTTAGACATGCTTTCCTATGAAATTGATTTTTGTAAACAATAAGTAAGTAGATCAGATGGAAAATGTAAACAATAGATAAGTAGAAAGGTATAGAAAATGACATATATATATATATAATATTTTTTTGTGACGTATAGAAACATAGGTTGAAAATTACGAATTAACAAAACATAACTGTTACAAATAAAGATGAGTGACAGATTCTTCATAAAAATTACACAATTCACAGTATAATGATCCAATCCAACCTTTCTTTACTTAGTTTGCCTAAGACAATATTTTATCATGGAAAACAAGCTATGCAAAAAATTTACATACCAATATTGAGAATATCAAAGCAGCTTTAACAATAAAGTTTTTACATACCCATTTCTAAAAAATCAATTTACCCAAAGACAAACTCTTGTACAAACAAGTAATAAGTGCAGAACCTGTTCAATATGTGAATGTAAAACAAAGTGGCCTTAGTTCTACCTTTTACCTCCTAATTTCAAGCTATGTAATATATTTACGCCTTATCATAACAAGTTGAAGTCAAATGAGTTAGATAATGATCATATAAAGCTTGCCTATTTCTCTTTACAAGTTAAAAAAAACAAAAACGTTTTAATTTCTTTTAGTCTCAAACTTTCTGGTGACCAAAACTTGACTAAGTCAAACAAGAGTAAATTCTAGCTGACTTGATTCGTTTGAGGTGATTGTTTGAACTGCTGTAGACCTAAGCCCTAATCTCTTCTTTTTCATCATTGGCGATATCATCTTAAGTAATGTTTCTTACTGCTTTGAAATGTTCCCTCACAGTAATACCAAGAAGCAAATTTAGTCTTTCAACTAAAAACATGTAATGTGATATTCAAAAATAAGAATAGCAAATGTATTATAGTTAGTGATGCATTACATTTCCCTGTATCAAAACAAAACATAACAAGAAAATAAGAAAATGGAAGAAGTTGAGGGTGTCAGCAATTGCATTGGAATAAACTAGGGTCACCTTTTTATCAGGGTAATCTACAGAAATCTCTCCAGCAGGAGATTTCAAAAATGTCTTTGCTTGATGAGTAAACCGTTTGATATGCTTAGCATATTTTGTTTGGGAGATATACATAACTCTGTTGGTTGCATAGGTATGCAGTTTACTGGTTTTATTTAGCATCTGTACTCCGAAGAGATAGGTAGTGATCTTCCCATGGATTTTGTACCATCGGAAAGAGCACTGAAATGACTAGGATGTAACAAACAGAGGCCAAATAACACTACAAACAGAAATACAGAAATAACACAACAAACAGAAATCTGTACCAAGAAGTGTATACTCATTTCAAGAATAACAAAGCTTGCAAGCTTGAAATAACACAGCAAACAGAAATCTGCACCAAACCAAACAGAAATAACACAACAAGCAGAGGCCATCAGTGGGAATGAACAGCGAAGAAATCTGCACCAAATTCTAGCACCCGAACCTCATACAACAATCATTTCCAAAAAAACATTATTTTCTGCTTCACAGCAACCATTCACCATCTCCTCCCTCATACAAAAACCCAGCCATTCATACAGAAAGAAGCATAAGAAAAAAGGCGAAAAAAAATAGAAGAGGGAAATACCGAAGGGAGGGCCGCAGAGGAGGAGGGAGTGCTGCAGCACAGGATGGAGGGTCTCGGAGGAGGAGGGAGGAGGAGGGAGGAGGAGGTCTCGGATGAAGGGCTGCAGCACAGGATGGAGGGCCACGGAGGGGGCAACTTGTAGTCTGTAGGAGAACGGGGGGAGGAGGAGGTGTCCATTGGAGAACGGGAGGAGGAGTGAGCGGCCGCAGGAGAAATAAAAGAGGAAGGTCGAGGTTTTGGCCTTTGGGAGGGAGGGTTTTAGGCGGAGGAAGAAAGTTTTGATGAAAATAAAAGAGGGAAGTAAATATAAAAGAGGAAGAGTGTCGAGTTTTCTTGCAGTGATTATTGTGTTGGTATGTAGTGGTTAAAATTATTAACATTTTAATCTTAGTTACGTAATCATTCTGTGGTTAATCTGTGTTAAAAATAAATTTTCATTAAGATAAAAATATTAGCCACAATTATTTTATGTTTAGCCACGACATGTGATCGTGGCTAAGTAATGTTTTGTTTTATTGATTCGAAATAATGTATTTGTGGTGTCTATGGCTAAACATAGTAATTAGCCACGAAATTATTGTCCGTGGCTAAATTCGATGGTTAAAGTTCAATTTTCTTGTAGTGAATTAATTTGATTGTAAATCAAAATAATGTGATATTACATATCACCTTGAGTAAAAACAAAACCCTAGGGGACATAAAGAGGCCAACAACGGTGGACCATTGTAACTTGAAAGATTACAGTTGAGACTTAGGAAAAGAAATGAAGCATAGACGTGGGTGTCTCCTCCATCGAAAGGGTTCCGGTCGTCTCAAAGAATCTGATCTGCTTCACCGAGCCACCTGATTTGACTGGGTAGCTTTCAAAGAGCGCTTCCTTGAAGAGCACGTCTCTGATGTATCCTTACCTCCTGCTAAACCTCGTCGATCTGGGAAACGCATCAAGTCGACAGCAAAAGGGCAGGTACGCGGACATGGGAAGGATCTCTCTTCCCTCTTTGGGCCTGAACCAGATATTTCTACTGGTTCCCCCTCTATTTCTGTTCCTCCTTGTTCTTTCGATGATCTGTCGAGAAGAACGAGACTTGCTTGGAGCAAGTCAGGCAGATTTTTATGTTTCCATATCTCTGCTAGTATTTCCCCTATTTTACTGACCTTGTTAGGGAATCGTCCCAACATGATCATAGACTCTGTGTTTCTTTCTTGGAACATCTCCTTTTGTTGGATTAATAACCTTAAGATTTGTTATCTTGATGAAAAATACTACTCGGAATGTGCATCTGTCTGCTCTGTATTCTCCTTGTATTTTTATGTCAAGCTTAACGGTGACATGGATAAGGGCCCTGTTAGGGCTGAGATATATCGGGAGGAACACCATCTTTGTACTGATTTGCTTACGGATGAAATATTTCCTGATTATAATAGGAAAAAATGCCTAATTTTGGAAGATATTATCCCTTCTTCATCTGATGAGTGTATCAGTTTTTCCTCCTTTTTCTCTTCGACGAGCAACAAGTCAGTTGGGGATCGCCGGAGTTCAGACCCTTGTAACTGGCAGGGGCTGAATTCCCTAGACGCTGACATGTTGACCAATTGTACTAAAAACCCCTCTCTCTCTGTTTGGAATTATTCGACTTATAAGCCACCATTAAAATCCTTTATGATTATCGCAAATAATCTTGATGGTGGCTCTTCGAATTCTGTAGAAGAGGCTGACGGTTGTACGACAGCATTTAATATGCACAGTAGCACATCTTATCAGAGTATCAATTACGCACATTTCCCATGTATACTGCATGATAAAAATATTAATGAACCCTATATTCTCTATTCACGCGCAGGAGAAATCTCTGACGAGAGGATTTCCTCTGATAAAAGTAATTACTCCAGTCGCCCTTCTTCTTCATTTCTTTCTCCCTCCTCTACTGGCGAACGATATTCCTCCTCTGGCTCGAGATACGCGATCCTTGTGTCTCATGCTAAGCCTCTTCCTCTTCCTTGCGCTACTGGTGCTTCGTGCTGCAACTATTCGCTACTTGAGGATCAGAGTGGCGACTGGAAGGTGGTTTCCAGGAAAAAATCCGGCCCTCCCTGGGTAAGCTTTTGCAAGTTGAATGGTAGATGTTTTAGATGCGGCTTAAAGGGCCATGATAAAAAATCCTGTAAACATTCTGGAACTTGCTTTAGGTGTAAGTCTCCCTCTCACTCTGTAGCATTGTGTAAATACTTTCAGGTCTTGCCCACGACTTCTCCCCACTCTTACAGCATGAACTCTGCTGGCCTCTCCCCTCAGAACCCGACTCTTTTACATCCTTCTGAGGTTGTTTGTAACCAATACCAGTTTCTATCCCGTAGTGCGATAATAACTGCACACTCTTCCAATCTTACTAAGGAGACCTTAGAAGAACACATTCGAACTTGCTGGTCTGATGTCTCTGAAGTGGAAGTACAAACTTTTTCCCTTGGAAAATATCTTTTGGTCTTTCCTTCCATGAAAGCTAGAAATGATTCTCTTAATATGTATGGACCTCTGTTACAAATGATATCTGCCTCTTTCATTCCCTGGACCCCCAACTCTAATGCGGCCTGTAATCTAAAAGAGGAAGGAGTGTGGATTAGACTAGAAGGTATACCGCACCATCTTTGGAATGTAGACATGTTTCGTCATATGGTTGCTGACTTTGCTGACTTGTTGGAGGTGGATTTGTCTATCGACTATGTGAAATATTTGGGTTTTTCTAGAATAAGAGTCAGAACTCACCCCGAAAAGGATATACCTAACTGTAGATACTTTGCCTTTGGTAAAACTGTTTACCCAATTAAATTTAGACATAGTTGGGATATCTGTTCACCTTCTGAAAATGCTCCTAAGTCGCTCCATGTCTGGCCTTTAAAAACCTCCACTGGATATTCTAACTCCATTGGCCTGAACCCGGTTCAGAAACAGTTTAAAAACAGCAACGGGTGGAGAGGAGATAAGGGCAATAGAATCTCTAGAAATGGGAAACATGTTTGGACTAGACCCATTAGTCCTAATCTATTACCTCCTTCGAAATCAGCTGGTATACTCCCGACCCCCACTCCTTCTTCCTCAAGGGAAGGCTTTACTCCTACATCCTCCATTACCGTCTCTCTTAACCCTACTCATAAGGAGGATGATACAACAAGATTTATAGAAACGGAAATCAAAGCCAGGAATCTATCTTTGTCCAAATTCAAGAAGGTTCTTACTGTATATGACTGCTTGGAGAGTGATGATCTGGGTGGTACAAATGAGGTTGCTGCTGATCCACATCCACCCACACCCATTCATGCGCCAGGTAATGCTGATTCCAATCCATACATTCCTTCTACTCAGCATGAAACTACTGCAGTAACTTCAATATCTTCATCACATGTTTCTGAACCTTTTTTTCCTGTTTTAGAAGATCATTCTAGTCATTTATTGAATGATGTTCTAACCTGGGATTCTTATGATTAGTTTAATAGCTTTTGCGAGAAGATTGGAATTACTTTAAATTCCTTAGCTGAAGTTAAATCATTTTACAATACAATCAGAAAAGATCAAAGTTTAGCTTACTTAAACCTAAATGATAATTCCTACATAATTGAGAACTTTGTTTCTCTTTGCATATCCCCAGATAAATAAATGTTAATTGCAGCTTAGAACATTAGAGGCATGGGCAGCAGTGGAAAAAAAAGAGCTATACGAAATTTGGTTAGATCTAACAAATGCAATATCATTATTATTAGTGAAACTAAACTTGAATCCTTTTCCCCTAATCTTCTAAAAAATATAGGAGGAGGTATAATTAATCAATGGTCTTTTCTTCCTTCACTTGGTGCCTCAGGGGGAATTCTTATTGGTTGGGATGATAATATATTTAAACTTTGTAATACCATTGTTGCAACATATAGTATTTCTTTGTCATTCATAAATCTCTTGGATAACTTTGAGTGGTGGCTCACAGGAGTATATGGTCCTTGTGATCCAAGACTAAAGAGGAATTTTATTGAGGAATTGGACTCTATTAGTGACAAAGTTAATCCAAATTGGGTCATAGGAGGAGACTTTAATATAATAAGATTTCCGGATGAACATTCTTCTAGGTGTGGCGTCTCATATCATATGATGGGTTTCAATGATTTTATTGAAAATCACTGCCTAATAAATATTCCTCCTAACAATTGTAAATATACTTGGTCAAATTTTCACACTCAACCTACTATGGTTAGACTGGATAGATTCTTGATCTCCACTGGCTGGGCAGACAAATACCCTGATTCCTTTTGTTTGGGAAAAACCAGGGTAGTCTCGGATCACATCCCCATTACTCTCAGCACTATCCCTTATGATTGCGGTCCTCCTCCTTTTAAGTTCTACAAATCTTGGTTTTTAATTGAGGGGTTATCCAGCTTCATGGAACACTGTTGGCCTAAATCTTCAACCAACTGTTTGTCAATATCACCTGTGGCCAGATTTACTTATAGATTAAAATTCCTGAAAAAACAAAGAGTCCTTTGGATTGGCCCTATTAGGGAACAAAGAAAAGATAGATTGAAGGCTATTGAAACCCAAATAACATACATATATTCTGTGGTGGAGTACTTTAAGAATCAAGAAACATTTCGAAATAAATTGAGAGCCCTCAAGGATGAGCACTTTACACTTCTACAAGAACAAGAAGCATGCTGAAAGCAAAAATCCAGAATTCAATGGCTCAAAGAAGGTGACCTTAATACGAAATTCTTTCATAATATGGTAAAATATAGAAGAAGAGTAAATGTAATTCATTCTCTATATATTAATGGTATTCAAGAACAATCTCCATCTATATATGGTAAAATATAGAAGAAGAGTAAATGTAATTCATTCTCTATATATTAATGGTATTCAAGAACAATCTTCTTCTATATATGGTAAAATATAGAAGAAGAGTAAATGTAATTCATTCTCTATATATTAATGGTATTCAAGAACAATCTCCATGTTTAATATGTAAAGAGATAGAGAATCACTTCATTTGGCAATTTAATAAGTTAAATAGAATAATACCTTTTTTGGATTGGGACACTCTAGTGCCAAACAAAATTCTTAATCCAAATTTTTTGGAAAACCCATTCTCAATGGAAGAGATACATCGAAGTGTTGGATCATTGCCTGGGGAAAAAGCCCCTGGTCCAGATAGTTTCCTTCTTTGCTTCTTTCAGCACTTCTAGGACATCATGAAAGTTGACATATTAGATATCTTTCACAATCTTCATTCCACTACTGATCTAGAATATCTAGTTCACATGAATCAGACTTTTATTTCACTTATCCCTAAAAAAGAGGGTACTAAAGAGGTAAAGGATTTCAGACATATTAGTTTCGTAAATAGTCTTTATAAAATTATAACAAAGACTTTAGTAACGAGATTCATCCCTATTCTTAATAATATCATTGATAATTCCCAATATGCCTTCCTTTCTGGAAGATACATGATTGTTTCCTAGTCGCGTAGGAAACTATGCATTATATGAAAGTGAATGGTGTACCAGGTTTTATTCTTAAATTGGATTTTGAGAAGACTTTTGATAATGTTAATTGGGACTTCTTATTAGAGGCTCTTAGGGGCTTAGGCTGTGGGTACAAGTGGAATACTTGGATTAAAATGTGCATTTCATATGCTAAGTTTTCTATTCTAGTTAATGACTCCCCTAAGGGATATTTCAAGGCCTCTAGTGGACTAAGACAAGGTGACCCCCTTTCCCTCTTCTTTTTATTGTGGTCACCCACGTGTTGAACAGGATGTTAGCACTAGCGATGGACAGTAATTTAATTTCCGAGATCTAACTACCAAATGATGGTCCCAATATATTGAATATTCAATATGCAGATGATACTATTTTATTTTAATCTGCTACAGAGGAAAATATAATAAATATTAAGAGAATACTGTGCTGTTTTCAATCATGCTCAAGTTTGAAAATAAATTTCCATAAATCGTCAATTACTGGTGTCGGAATATCTGATGATTTCATTCAGAGAGCCTCCTAAATTTTGGAGTGTTGCATAGAGAAACTTCCTATAAAATATTTGGGTTTACCCTTGCATCTTAGGAAATCCAATTTCCAAGATTGGTCCCCAGTAATTGAAAAAATTTCTAAAAAACTATCTCTTTGGAAGGCAAATTATCTATCATTAGGGGGAAGACTTACCTTGATAAATGCAGTATTATCTGTTATCCCTACATACTATCTTTCAGTACTACATCTACCAACTAGGGTAGAGAAAGCTATATACAAAATCAGAAGTAGATTTTTATAGAACTCCTTATCTTTCAGTACAGCTTGTCATTTAGTTAAATGGGCGTCTCTTTGTAGATCAAAAAACAAAAAGATTGGGGAATCATCAACTTAAGACACTTCAATATGGCACTGAAATGCAAACTACTTTGGCAACTCCTGTCTAGCTCCTACTCTTTAAAATGGAAAGACATAATTAGAGCTAAATATTTTGCTAAGAAAGGGCCGAGTGCTCTCCTTAATGTCTCCAATGGTAGATCTTCACCATTATGGTTAGAAATTAAAAAATGTTTTGACATTATAAATGGTTTTACCTCATTTCAAGTTAAAAATGGGGAAAATACTGTTTTTTGGGAAAACAGATAGTGGAACGATGAAAAACTAAAAGATGTCCTACCTGATATATATAGTATGGCAAAATTTAAGCAAGCTTCAGTTACAAATGTTATAGAGATTATTAGAGCAGATTTCAATAGATTATTTTCTAATCCCTTGACACAAGCTGAAGCTGAATCCTCACAAGCTCAATTAGAAAGTTTAACATATATTTTCAACAATACTTGGCTAACAGATGAAGAGGACACACTTATTTGGAAGCCTATCAGTAAAAACTTTACTGTTAAATCTTGTTATGTTATGTTTAATGATGGTGGCTTCAAATTTAAATATCTGAGAGAAATCTAGAATTGCTGGGTGTCACTCAAAATCAAATTCTTTTCGTGGCTGGTTATTTGTAAGAAAATTTTAAATAAAGACAATCTATGTAAAAGGGGATGGATTGGCTCTGATTTATGTATTTTTTGCAATAAGAATAGAGAAACTGTCAACCATCTCTTCTTATATTGTCCTTTTACTTATTTAATTTGGAATGCTTTTACCCTTGGTTCCATATATCTTGCTATACTTTCAATAGAAGATTTATTTTATATTCCTCCTGCGCTAAAATTTGAAACCTTCTTAAAAGGTTCTCATACTTTCATTTAAATTTTTTTATGGTCTGTTTGGAAGGAAGAAATAATAGAACTTTCAGGGGATTTTATAGAAATGCCAACATGATTATTAATGACATTATTTCCTTGATTCACTATTAGATAGAATGTCTGGGTACAGGATTTGAAAAAAATGAAATTCTACAATCGGTTTCAACATTCCAGCAAAATAGAGACATGGAGCTAGACCCACTGACTCCAGCTAATGCCCAGCAAGGATGGGAAAACAATGTGTCAACGCTTGCTCTCATGGAGGACAATCCCATGCAATGATTAACATGCTGTTCGTCGGCGTAATACTCTTTCATTTTGTTTTTATCAATATTACCTTTCGGACGATCTTAATCTTTTTGTTGCTGGAACTATGGGTTCCGCTGAAGTGTAATATCTGACTGGTACAAAACTACTTCATAATTGTCTGTGGTGGCTTAGCCTAACATTAATAATAATAGATTACCGTTTACAAAAAAAACAAAACAAAACCCTAGGGATAGAGATGACACCTTTGACTTTCTTTATCACCCACTCAATCAATTAAATCTGGAATTTTCGATTAGAAATTGGGAGGGGACTCACACACACTGTCCTAATCCTACTTAATTCAACTACATGTATCGATTGCCATTCCACAAACAGTGAGAATACTACTCCAGCTAAAGCTTTAAAAGTATTTTAAATATATGTTAGATAACATAAACCATCTGATACATGATCTCTGGAAGAGTCATCATTCGAGTGCAAGGTGCATAGTGAGTTCACCCAAATAGTCTTATGTTGTTGGAGATCTACCCAAGTAAATCAGATCAAAAGTTGACAACTTCGTCCAGAGAAAAGAAGCAGAAGCAAAGGGTGCAATATCTTAGCTTTATATATGAGATTAGCAGAGGGTGCATAGATTAAGGCTTCTAGAGAATGCAATCGAGAGATACCCAGCTGTGTTTTGCTCAAAATAAATTTTTCGCTTTGTGAATTACTTATTAGACAATAACTATGATAACTATTGTACAATAAGGAATGTAATTAATCGTGGACATATTTAACTTCTTGGGCTCCAACAAGGGACAACTGTCATAATATAATGACCGGGCTCGTGTATTAGTAGTGTTATGGGCTCAATCACCAGAAGACCCACGAAATATCCCATTAATTAAAACCATGCAAATTAATAGAGAGGTGAACTAATCTCATAAATCACCAAATGAAAGAAACTTTAAGGAATCCAACCTTATTAAGAGACAAGTGACTTACTAACTGATACCACTATGGGCACATTATTTGAAAACAAAAGAAATGGAGTTGACCTTAACAAAGTCATTTATACATGTCTTAGTCATGTTTAATAGAGTCTTATATGGTGATAGATTAGCGTAACAAAGAACTAGTTCCATCGTAGCATTTTTAATTGGAATACAAAAGTAGATACATTTGATTGGCTGAAGTATTAAATTGCACGGAGTGATTTTTCATTTTTATTGTATCAAAAAAATAAAAGGATTTTATCACATAATTATGTGGTTATTGTTACCACATGGAGTGTGAGATAGAGTTGAAAATGAAAAAGAGATATTTTAACAGACCAATAATAGACTATTTTGAGAAAAAGGATCGACTAACATTTATAATCTTATATTATCAAATATAAGCTAAATATATTTATCAAGGATAATAAAATTAAAATAAAATAAGGATAAACTTCATTGTAGACTATTTATACAAAAAATACACGCCGTAGATTATAAGACATATGCTATCTACTAGGGTTGTCAATGGGTTGAGTCAAATTTCGTTAACTTGTTTGATCCGACTTGTTAATTTAGGATTTGGGTTAAAAATTTGAATCCGTTAGGATCCATTCAATCCTAATCCGTTAACCAAAAATTTTAAAAGATCAAGTCATGGACAAAACATATCACTCCATCCATTTACCCATTAATTAGTGTTGAATGATGTTATATATTTTGTATCTTAATTGATTAGATATTATTGTTTAAAAGTTTATAGATTCTTAAATTTGTTAGATGTGTAATCTTATAGAGTATTATGAAGCATTTTTAGGTGGAGATTATAGAATTTTATCTCTTCTATTGTATAAAATTACTAAATTTTTTAGAGAATTTTTTTTCATTGTTTAGATAAACATCTGATACATCTTAACCTATTAATTCAATCCAACTCGTTTTCTCCAAATAGGATGAATCAAGTTATGAGACAATGGTTTTTTTTGTGGTAACGGTAAGCTGATTATATTATTCTTGGTTATGAAACCACTATCAAGAGAAAGCTAAAATTCATGATACAAAATTTTAGAACATACCAAAAGTTCCAGAGCCAACATAGAAGGCTACCAAACGCCATTGTTCAAAATAAAAATACATCTATAACTGAATAACAGATAAACTAATTAAGGAGGAATTAATCATCAGAAGCATTTGTAGCCGGATGTGAGTCCTGAACATCAATTGTAGGAGTTAGATTTTGTGAAGCAAAAATGTTGCTATACTCCAACTCCCAAGCATGTTGCATATGTGTAACTGAACGAAGAGTTTCGTCCTTTTCAAAACCTGAACCTAGATTATCTATCCAAGAGTTCATAAGAGATATAATTTCAAGAATAATCAATGCAATAGTAGATATTTTCTCTCGAAAGATTATATTATTTCTTTTCTTCCAAATACACCAAATTAAAGCAGGGATCAGAACATATCAGCCCACAAATGATAAATCAAAAACATAGTACGGAGAGAAGTTATATAAATCATCCATATGAAAATAACCAGGGTATAAAGTGTACTTTTGGAAAAAATTCCAGATTGTAGAAGTAAAATAACAATGTAGAAATAAGTGGGACGTTGTTTTACTAAAGGAATTGCACAATGTACATACATTTGGATCATCCCATCCTCTCTTACTAAGATTCTCCCTGATAAGTATTTTATTGAAGACTACCAGCTAAGTAAATAATTTGACTTTTGTTGGCATCCAAGATTTCCAGATTTTTTTTTTTGTAAAATGAAAATCTAATGCCACCATCATTTATAACTTTATACAAGATTTAACAGTAAATTTGCCATCACTAACTGGAAACCATAAAATTTTATCAGCCTCAGAGATTAACTGATTGCCATTCACTAATTCAGTGAATGATTCAAGCTGAATTTGAGAGTCTAATGAAGAATCAAGACTTTGGTTCAGATGAAATAAAACATGGGGTTGTTTCCTATATAACTCAATAATTTTTTTAACAGATGTTTTTTTATAGTTTGAGATATTATACAATATAGGGAATATAAATTTGAAGGATAGTCCATCAGACCCTTTGTTCTCCCAAAATATAACATCTTTGTCATTGCGTATCTTAAATATCGAAAAGCTATTAATAATATTAAAACAAGCTTTTATCTCATGTCATAGTGGAGAACATCTATTTCCAGTAGAATGGGACAATGATTGAAAAAAAAATGGATTATCACCACTTGCTAGGAAGAAACACAGATGGGAAAAAAAAGAGGATGAGAAAAAAAATAATTGTAATGAGTTTAGGTGAGAAAAGGATGTTATTAATGTCCATGATTTATCTAGTGAATTTAAGGCTCAATTTGACCTTCTTGAGTTCTCTCGATCCACCATTCATCTAAGATTTGATACTTCAAAACACTTCTATTTTCTCGTGACCATATCATTTCATTATCTTGTAACCTTACAACTTTAATGTATCGTGACTTTATAGCTTTAATGATTAACGACCATATAAGATTTATATGACTATATGACCGTACATCACAAACGTATGAATTGTATGGATTGTTATTTTTCAATGTAATTGTATAGCGTTTTATAATTGTATAGATTATAATGGCTACATGAACCATGCCATTCTCATCTTATTTTGATTCATCTTGCAAGTTAATAAGTTGCATCTTTCTTACTTCAACATAGATCTATGATGATCTTCATGACATTGATCTCCTAATCTAATGTTTGAGATCTAGACTTAAAATAATATTTCTAGATGATGAACTCACGAAATGATCAGTCGATTAATCCTTAGGTGAAAAAACATCGCATACAATAGTCTTAGACAAAAATGAGGATTTATAATAAGTTTAAATATAAAAATGATATTCAACTATATTCTCTAAATTAACAAAAAAAAAAAAATGTGTGACTCAAACACCAAATGACAATGACTCGAGAGGACCATATTGTAAAAATGTCCCAAATGATATAAATAATTATTGAATGTCATTGTGCGACCCTTGTTAAGAATCCAACAAGTAAACAAACTTACAATAGGTGAACCGGAAGATAAAAATGTCATTTGACACATGCAAATCGCAGTAGGACGCCGGTACATATTGAAGTCTTTGATCCAACTTAAACCTAATTAGCATAAATAAAGAAACTTAACATGCAATTTAGAACATATCTGAAGACCATTTTATAATTTGCTTTAGAAGAGGGACCATTTATAATTACTCAATATATTGAGACTATGGGAGTAGTCTTCCAAAGAAGTGAGTGAGATTGGGTTCCACCCCAACCAATACACACTACCTTATTGCAAAAACAATCAGTCACATCAAGTGATTAAAAAAATATTTTATCAGAATATTCAGAATGCAATCTGTTCCATCTGGACCTGAAATAAAACTACATCCGTTACCATCATTTAAAGGCAGTTAAATTAAGAAATCAAATAAGTTACATGTACGAGGTAAAAAAACTACTTTTGGGGGTCGTGCAAATTAATAAACTGTTGGATTTATTGGAGGGGACATTTTTTATGTAGGTGACTACATATATTTTATGTAGGTGCCTACATATAAGGAGTATGTAGACAATTTTTTATTTTTCATAAAGACATAAGGAAGAAGAAATAACCGTATAGATATACTTATTAGATATCCATAAATACATAGTGAAATTTTCATTTAAATTAAACAACTATTGATTCTTGATTTAAAGGTCTTAACATTCAACATA